>OZ059906.1:14198363-14450863 GCA_964057215.1 Oscheius myriophilus
ATACATACATACATACATACATACATACATACATACATACATACATACATACATACATACATACATACATACATACATACATACATACATACATACATACACACACACGCACACATACATACATACATACATACATACATACATACATACATACATACATACATACATACATACATACATACATACATACATACATACATACATACATACATACATACATACATACATACATACATACATACATACATACATACATGCATACATACATACATACATACATACATACATACATACATACATACATACATACATACATGTATACATACATACATACATACATACATACATACATACATACATACATACATACATACATACATACATACATACATACATACATACATACATACATACATACATACATACATACATACATACATACATACATACATACATACATACATACATACATACATACATACATACATACATACATACATACATACATACATACATACATACATACATACATACATACATACATACATACATACATACATACATACATACATACATACATACATACATACATACATACATACATACATACATACATACATACATACATACATGCATACATACATACATACATACATACATACATACATACATACATACATACATACATACATACATGTATACATACATACATACATACATACATACATACATACATACATACATACATACATACATACATACATACATACATACATACATACATACATACATACATACATACATACATACATACATACATACATACATACATACATACATACATACATACATACATACATACATACATACATACATACATACATAAGAGATACGAAGAAAAATAAGGAGATGCAGGGAGACAAAGGGACGCAGAGAAGCAGAGAGAACCACATAGAGAGAAAAAGGAGACATGCTCCCCTGTACTCAAATAAGCATTCTTCTGATTCCAGTTCTGGCGTCGTTTCCTCCCAATTTTCCTGATCGCCTGCCTCCTCACTCCTTTCATTGTAACTCACAAATTCTTCTTTGCCAAATCTTATTTCGACTATGAGAATAACTTGGAAAAGTTTGTTGTAATGAGCGATACTGTTCGTTCCTTTTTTAAATGTAGAAGATTTGTTTTAGGATCTTCTAATGCAAGGCAAGGTCCTAACTCTCACAATGGTCCTCAGAAGTTGTCTGAGTGCCGTCTGCAACACAACATCTCTCCTCAAAATCAAACGAATGGTATCTATTTTTATTTTATTTCAGTTTGTTTGAGTGTCAGAGGTCTGCTCAATTAACAAAAAGGACAAAGGCCGAACTTCGACTCTTTATCCACGGAGTCATCAATTTTTGCATTGAATCGGTGGCTACCCTTTTAACGGTAAGCAATTATTTCTACTAAGCCTTAAAATAAAAATTGTGAATTAAGGTTGGGATAATGTTTTACTACGACCACCCTTCGATCATCTTCTGGTGCATGCTCCTGCTCCCTTATGTTTCAGATGCCGTTACTTTCACATCTGCATTTATTTTGATCATTTGCAGCAATCCTCTGAGAAAAGCATTCAAACGGCAACTTGGAACGTAAACTAACCTCCTCTAATAATTTAATCCGTAGTTTAGAGAAGAAGCGACTTCTTTTGGAGGGAACAGCAACAGAAGCAATGCTCCAAGAACAGCCACCGTTGCTGTATCTTCACGATGATTTTTTTCTCGTTTTTCATTAATATTTGCATGGCAAATTGGAGAAAGCTTTTAAAAAAACCTTTTTTTTCTATTTGAGGTGTTTTTGGTATCCCTGACTAGTTTCTTTTCGCTGTTGTTGAAAGTTGTTGTTGAAATGTCAATTCGGAGAACTTCTAGTTTAGCGTGAAATGTGCAGATCCTTTGAAAAAAGTTTTCAGAAACAAAATTATGTTTTTTTTAATGTTGTTTAACTCAGAGCAAAAATATAGTTCGACAATGAAACCTACAAAAAACTGGAACTAATACTGGAAATGTACCATAAAGTTTGAAAACGGCTTCTCGAGACCGTCTACAAATTTTACGAGACTCGAGCGAGACATACGATTTTTGGACCCATTGGTTTCTCACTGAGAAGTAATTTAACGTTCACAAGCAAAGTAGTCTACATATCCCCTTTTTAAGTATATATTTTGGGTGAATGTAACGCAAATTTTGTAGTGTTTCTGTAAAACATTGCTTACTATTAAAACAATGAACTTGAAAAAAACACACGGATACAAAGAATATCCCATTTTTAAGTATATATTTTGGGTGAATGTAACGCAATGTTGTCCCAACAGAAAAATTCACGCATCTGAACCACCATATGAAAATAAAAACCTTTAAAACTGAAAGATGAAACTGGAAACTATTATAGGCATTTTTGACACTTCCTAAGCAAAACTAAATAAACGAAATGTGCTTGTGCTTGTTCAGTCTTCCACCTAGAATCTTCATTTCGAGGTCTCAGAATTCAATCTCGACGGTAGCCTCCTTCTTCTTTTTCTTCTTAGGCACGGGCTTGCTGTCGACGCTTTCGCAGCTCACCTCCTTAACCTTGCCAGTCTTCGCAGGAGTCGGTTTGGCCACAGTTGCCTGCGACTTCAGCTGGTGCCCGTCCTTGTCCTTATATCCTCCCCGAAGCAGCTCCACTTCGTCCTTCAGATTCAGGTTCACCGGAGCGGTGATCGGCGTCTTAACGGAAGAAGGTTTTTGATCGAACCGAATATCGACGAAGACGACGTATCCCTGGTTGGTGGGAGCTGGTTTCTTGGCATCGGCCGTCTTGGTGTCAGTGGTGGTAGCTGGTGGTTTGTTAGTATCAGCCATGGCTCAAGAAAAGACCGACTGACTCCAGGGGGTCAGAGCACGGCAATGAAATATTTCTCTTACGGAGTGAAGCACGTCACATTTGGCGCAGCTTCGCATCCTCACGTAGACCAAGAGGACCTCACGTACCCACCACCTTAACCCACTTATAAAAAGCGAGTAGGCGAAACGTACTTTCTCTGGATATCTCTTAAATAGCGCTGTTGGTTTTATGAAGAAAAAAAAACTGTCCGATTCAGCCAAATTTTCAGTTTTTGCATTTCGTCACTTCACCTCACTTCTGCGCCTTAGGAAATTTCAGCATTTCCCAGTTGGCCACGCCGAAGCCAGCCAAGATCCACGGGAACACATATTTCCCCAAATCAAAGCTTGCTAATACTAAAAACAAAAATCTCAGGAAATTTCAGCATTTCCTAAAGATCCACGGGACATGTGGACAACCCACCGCAGGGTTGATATTTCCATATTGCATTGGCCAAATTGTGATGATTTTTGAAACCCCAAAACTTGCTAATAATAAGAACTAAAATTGCGGTAGGCCTACCGCCGCTTATGGTAAAGCCTGAAAATGTACGAAAGGAACCACTCTTGTTTTGTTCAAGAGACCCTCAACTTAACGAACCACCAAAACAATCTAAAAATACAGAACCGCTGGACCTTCCGCTTGTACGGGAAGGCACCACATATTGTCAAACCGAAAACTGGAGTACAATAGAGAACATATGGGATAGAATTAAATAAGTAATGAAGAGGAACCGACGACGACACGTCGACCACAACTTCGGATACCTGAAAAGAGATATTTGCATGTTCGAGTTATGTAAATGAGTCACAACTTAGCATAATGAAAATCAGCATATGAATGGCAGTGAAAAGGGCCCTGTTCAAAAGCAGCCAGCATTCCACTTCCTATGTGCAAAAATGGCTCAGCGGCAGGCGGCTAGCTCAGCTCGAGGGGCCCGGGTTCAATCCCCCTCGATGCTAATTAGGCAACTGAGTTCCACACGCGTGGAGGAGACTAATGAAGAGGTTAAGAGAGATTTTTTTTAAATTTTAAAGCGGATAATAAAAAAAACGAGCCGCCTACTCGAGCGTTGGCCAAATTTGGACAAAAATTTTAACGCAGTGGGTACCTTGGCCGTTATTCGACAAAAATTTGTGACATAGGGGGACCTTGGGCATGCAGAAAACATTGACAAGACCCCCATGCAGAGATTTGGGAACGACCACAAGCCTAAATCTCAATACTTTCGAAAATCCGGCGATAAAAAACCTTCGCATCCACAACATCAATTCCTGATTTCTTTTTGTTTTTTTTCCGCTTCAGTTTCTTGAGCAACCGATTATAAATGATGTGACGGCCCTTCTTCTTCGCAGTTGATCAGTTGTTCCCTAGGAAATGTAGAAACAGAGGGGCATAGAGAAGGAAAACAAGAAAAAAAGCTAGGTGAGAGAGCTGAGAGTGAGTGAGTGAGACATCATCTTACGTTAGGCCCATCGCGATGTGCAAAGCGGAAGAAACAGCGAAGGTAAACGACTGTATGAATGAAGGAATGCGCGAACAATATATATCCAATATCCGCGAGATTTTACAATGGTCTTTACAGTTATGTACTTATTAATTTAGGCAAGTGTCGAAGGAGCGCGACAGAGAAATGCACTTACACACAAACGCACGCGCACGCCTACACTTGCACACGCCGCCACACTCACATACGCACTCGTTGCAACACTCGCTCACTCTCAAAGTAAAGTTATTGACAGTTTTGTTGCTGGATCGGTAGAGAATCACATCGGGAGCCTTGTTTCTTCGGTTGATCTTCTTGTACAATGTCCAGTAGCGTAGTCGACGAGTTTTTGAAAAGAGACGAGTGACGAGAAGAGTTTAGAGACGACAGACGAATTTCGAGATCGTAGGCGACGAATTAAACAACGGCATATTCACAGTTAGGCATACACGCGCACACTTGCACACAGAACGCCGGTTCGCAATTCCACAATTGGGCTTACAGGAGCTTTTTAGGGCTCCTGCCAGTCGGTGACTCCGTCCAGTGGTCAGGATTTTCTTGTATTACCAAAGACATGCTTGGTCCCCTCCCACCAGACGACTAGGAAAATCCTACAGTGGCCACGGAACCGATTACCTCCAGGGACGCATGTCCCCCCTGGTTTATCAGCCTCACCGAAGTGAAACCGCCCGGGAATTTTGAACCGACTAGAGACATATAGACAGGCGCTTAGCGGGCAGCATAAGATGAGACCATGAATGCAGTGGAACTTACGAAAAGTAGACAGCGTGGCCTTAAAATTGGATACGCACTCTTAACTTTGGAACTGTCAGAGAAGTTAAGCGGCATTAATTAGGTGTAATCGCCCCTAATCACCCGTAGAAATCGAACATCCAGTGTTTACCACTCTTAACCTGTGGAAAATATGACGTGCACTAATACTTACGCAATCTGCACATTTATGCTGAATCTGGGGCTTTTAGCAAGTCTTGAAATGCTGAAAATTTTATCTAGGCTTGCAGTCAATAGCCTGAACGAGAGAGAGAGAGAGAGAGAGAGAGAGAGAGAGAGAGAGGGAGGGAGAGAGAGAGAGAAATAGACAGGGAGAAATTAACTCAGCTGTTCATAAATAAGTGACGAAGTTTTAAAACGACAGCGTAGAACTGCCTCCGAGTGTCGAATACGTCAGGTTCCTCTATATTTCCTTTGTCTGACGTTAGAACATTGTTCGATGTGACCTAGAACAAGAAGAATTAGTAAAAATAATAAATAATAATAATAAAGCCCGGGAACGGCAAGGAAACAGAAAACATACCTCGTAAGTTGATTGATCCTTGTCGATAAAAAATTCTGCCTTTTTTTTACATATTTGTTGAGGAACACAACCGGTAACGAAGAGAAATTAGGAAGAAATTACAATAATGAAACGAAAGACGAGCAGGAAGTGATTGCAAGGTATGCTAAATTCGCAAAGACCACACGGAACCACACTAATTTTCTGGTGGGCCACACGGAGCCACACTAATTTCCTGGTGAGCCACGCGGTACCACAGTCATTTTTTAATAATAGTTTGGTGTAAACAAAGAAAAAATACAGGTATTCGTGAAAAACGCTACCCAACTTTCTGTATTTCGGCGGCGAAGCTCCCGTCATTGCAGCCCCTTCACAGGGACAGAGGAGCACGCTACTCCAGTTGCATCCGCATAATCCAACGGGAGGGACCTCTGGGCAGCTGGACCACCGAAACACAGAAAGCTTCTCGGAAACTCGATGTAAAATGGAACAAAAAAAACAAGACTACAAAGCCACCTGAAGCTACGAATGGTTATATGATATGAGAGGCACGATATTACGTATTCCACACATGATTTTGATAATAAATCACATAGAATAACTATCAACTTTTCAAAAGAGGCGGTTAAGCCGGAAAAGATGGAAATAAAGCAATGGCCCTGCTCAGAAAAGTTGAGGAAAACAGTGGCCCTGCTCAGAAAAGTTGAGGAAAACAGTGGCCCTGCTCAGAAAAGTTGAGGAAAACAGTGGCCCTGCTCAGAAAAGTTGAGGAAAGCAGTGGCCCTGCTCAGAAAAGTTGAGGAAAGCAGTGGCCCTGCTCAGAAAAGTTGAGGAAAGCAGTGGCCCTGCTCAGAAAAGTTGAGGAAAGCAGTGGCCCTGCTCAGAAAAGTTGAGGAAAGCAGTGGCCCTGCTCAGAAAAGTTGAGGAAAGCAGTGGCCCTGCTCAGAAAAGTTGAGGAAAGCAGTGGCCCTGCTCAGAAAAGTTGAGGAAAGCAGTGGCCCTGCTCAGAAAAGTTGAGGAAAACAGTGGCCCTGCTCAGAAAAGTTGACGAAAGCAGTGGCCCTGCTCAGAAAAGTTGAGGAAAGCAGTGGCCCTGCTCAGAAAAGTTGAGGAAAGCAGTGGCCCTGTTCAGAAAAGTTGAGGAAAGCAGTGGCCCTGCTCAGAAAAGTTGAGGAAAGCAGTGGCCCTGCTCAGAAAAGTTGAGGAAAGCAGTGGCCCTGCTCAGGAAACTAAAGGGCGGAGAGTCGCCGTAGAGCGCGCTTATGTGGCTCGCTGTTGTCCGCTTTTATTTTTTTCTTTTAATTTTTTTTTTATTTCGTTTAACCCTAGCTGCAAAAGGGCGTTGCAGATGCACTGATGTTCAAACGGTTTCTTCAGAAGGTCGTACACGTAATGACTAAAATCTCAAATGAGGTTCCCGCGGCCAGCACAGCTGAGGCCGCCCTCCATTCGGTCCAAACCGGCCGTGTTGAGAAGACCGATTCTGCTCCCGATGCGCCGAAGAATGGAATCAAGCGAATCAAGTACAAGAGATTCGCCCTTCTGTTGTCTTACCAAGGCAAGGAGTACTACGGGATGCAGGTGTGTGCTTGTTATTGGTTTTTACGAGATTTTTCAGTTGCAAAAGGATCTACCTACTATCGAAAGCCATGTCATCGCTGCCATGCATCAACTTGGATGGATTACGGATCTAGAGAAAACGACGCCCTTCAAATTCTACTTCCAAAGGGCTGCACGCACGGATAAGGCAGTTTCTGCCGTCAGACAGGTACATTATTCTTTTTTTTTGTATTCAGAGCTTATTTTCTTTAGATTTGTGGAATGCAGCTGCCGCTGACCTTCGATTACGAACTGGATGGCCCAGAGCAATTGAACAAACTCCTCCCACCCGATATCAGAGCCATGGGTTCGTCGGAGTTGTTCCCCTTTAGACCTCGTTTACAGGAATGCGAAGGACGACGAACCACTTCCATCCGCAGAAGAACTGTGACGCCCGTACCTATTCCTACACTCTGCCCACTTTTGCCTTCGCCAAACCCCACCAGGTTGCCTTCCCTTTTACTTTTTTTTTTTTTTTGAAACCGGTTATATTTAGCTGACCGACGCGGATTTCCGAATTTCGAAGGAAACGATCGACGAGGTGAACTCCCTTCTGGATATTTACCTCGGAACCCACAACTTCTTCAATTATACCTCGAAAAAGTGGGTTTTATGAGTGTTTTAAATGGTCATTTTTAATCTTTGCTAACTATCGAAGCGCAGACCTCCAAAATTTGGTGTTTTTCTTC
This sequence comes from Oscheius myriophilus, assembly GCA_964057215.1. Lineage (NCBI taxonomy): Eukaryota > Metazoa > Nematoda > Chromadorea > Rhabditida > Rhabditidae > Oscheius > Oscheius myriophilus. Next base: position 14,206,334 of record OZ059906.1, read on the forward strand.
TTTGCAAGTAAACTGAGTAGCATTTGTTGAATCGCGTGTTTTCAATTTCGCACAGTCTTTTAAACACCAATCTCCCTTACCGTTTTCCTGTAGAATTTCTCATTTCCAGAGCCTTCAAAGACGCCTCTTGTCACCGATTCATCATGTCCTTCCAGTGCGGAGAGCCCTTCTTGTACAAGTGAGTTATTCAGTTTTCCCCTGTTTAATCCTTTATGTCAGAGACACTCTGCGTGAGAAAGAAGTCGAGTTTATCTCGATTACTGTCAAGGGACAGTCCTTTATTCTTCATCAAATCAGAAAAATGATCGGTTTGATTTCCTACATTTCAACGGTTATTTTCTTTTCAGGCATGGTTATTACGGTGGTTCGAGAGCTTCAGATGAGGAGTTACATTCAGAAGTCATTCGAGGACAATAGGGTACACATTATTTTTTCCTTTTTAAATTTTTCGTCTAGCTTGACGTGCCGAAGGCCCCCGGTCTCGGTTTGCTCCTGGAACGAGTTCATTACGACTACTACGACAATAAGTATGTCCCGTGAATTTCCACTAACGTTGGGGTTTCTTTAGATTCCCTCCCCAAGTGATGCCTTTGAGCAACTGGGGAAGTGACACCGAGGCGGCCGTGGAGAAGGTCAAGTTCGAATTGATTACCAAGGAGATTCTGGAGACTGAGATCACTGTCCAATCGTAGGTTTTCCCCTTTTTCCTAGTTAAGTTTCCGCTTAGCATGTTCCAATGGTTGGCCGATTTGCCGAGACACGACTTCGCCGCCGACCCAGAGAGCGACCAGCCGGAGCAGAAGTCCTTCCTCACAATGGCCGTCGCCCAGGTTACAAAGGTTCGTTCTGACCCTTATTTCTGTCGATGTTATGTATGCAATCAAAAACAAGTTTTTCAGGCCGAAGAAGAAGCAGCGGCCAAGGAAACCAGCACGGATGAAGCTAAGGAGACGGGAGAACAGGAGAGCGCAGAGGCGAAGGAAGTGGAGAAAGAGGCGGCCACCGCGTAGATCTGTTTTTGATTTATTGTTAAGTTGGCGTTGTTTCATGGTTTGTCGACTGAATCTTATGTTGTTTCATTTTCCATGTTCGAATAGTCTCACGAGATCCCGGGGCGTTTCACTCAGCTCCGACCACGACTGATTCAGCCACGCGAAGAAGTCCGCCGACGCCACTGAAAAAGATTATTAGCGATGAAGTCTTCAGAATTCGGGCGGTCTGTGATTTCGGGAAGCGCAACGAATCGGTTCAGCCGTGTTTGCGGGGAGTCAAAGTTGGGTTTCGGCTACAAAGACCAAGTATGACTACATCTCTTAGGAGCCCTAAGGGGTGAGGTGTGCCCAATTTTAAGCATCTCTTTGTAACGAAAGGATGCCATACTTCTTTGGCATACCAAAACTGAAAATGATTTGAACAAAGTACGGATACCTCCCGCCAACCTTGCAAACCCCCGGCCGAGAAAATTTTGGTAACGGGCCGGCCCGAAATTACGTAGACACACCAAATTACAACATATAAATAATAAACCAACACTGGAATCTGATTATGTTTCGCTGCTCATTTCAGAAGAGTTCCCCAGATATTTCTATTTCCAAGCAAATAATTTCTTGGTTTAGTGGTAAGTTCACAACTAATGAAGGCATTTGACAGGTTACAACAACTAATTCTTGAATCTTTGAATTTCGGAACATTCCAAGAACACTTGAACACAACGTAACCACGTGTTTCTTTTGAGGGGTTCTTGTTAACTTACTTGTGCAGCAAAGAAGAAGAGCGATTAGTCGTCGACTGGCCATTCCGGAGTACTCCTCAGTTTTAGCCTTTCTTTCCGTTGGTCCTTTTAAAGGCGAGGAGTTAAGAAATTGAGCGAAGAGAGGGCAGTCGGAGGTAGAATATCCGTTAATTGCGCTGTTAAAAAGCAACAGCACAGATCACGGAGGGTTGCCTGGAAATGTTTCTGAGAATACAGGTTTTTTTCCCGGGAGATCATCGGGTGCCAGGAGCGGAGTCCACACTTCGACTACCCTACTCGCGGAACAGAGCCCTTGCCGACAACACGTGCAAGCACACTGCAGTCTTTTTAGTTTGGACCGGTTGTTTTCAACGACGACGCTCGGTCTCTCGCTCAGACGAAAGGAGACTTCAGGAACACAACACGCTATTCATAGAACACTCGCCTTTCAAGAATATTGTAGTTTGTGTGGCAAATTATGCCTTCACTTTTAATATTGAAAGTGTGTCTAGAGAAAATGAGCTTAGGGGTACCACCAGTTGAAAAAATCGAAAGATCGACCGTCGCTGCCTAAAAATAGGAAGGTCCCATGCTTATTACGATTTGAACATGGGCGGAATTTTGTTGTCGTGTTTTTCTTCTCTTCTAAAAGTTTAAAATGGGTTTCGCTGGAAGTGAAGACTGCAGTTTTTTCTCTCAAACTGTAACAGGGTGAGCATCAATATCTTTGTAAGTCAAATTCGATTGTTTTGATGCAAAATGTTTCACTGAACTTTGAACAAATTTATCTAAACGTCGCTTTGTTTTGTTTGCAATTCTGAAACTGGCTAAGGTTGGTTTTTTACGAATAATGGGTTTGGGAAAAAATAGAGCTCTGTTAGAGTCACATGCTACCACACTGTTCCGGTGGGTTTCTGAGAGAATCTGAGATTCCCAAAAAAAAAAATGACCTGAATGTGGTCTTCGAGGGCCCTGGAACAGCTGAAAACTTCAGGAACCCGAAAACTTGCTCTAGATTTGTAATACAGCAAAGCCCGTTGGGGCATTTGCCACGGAATCTTCGCATCTCTTTGGAAAAATCCCCAGGTAACCCAGAATGTTTCAAAAGATTTTCGAGCACGGCAGTATAAACGAGAATTACGAAGGGTACAAAGGTATGAAACATTCGGTAACTTTACGAAAAAGTTACCCAGGCAATTGCATTTTTTCAGTTTTGAATTGCCCCAATCTAATTTGCATAAATCCTCAGGTCTTTTCATTTATCATTGTTCTCGGTATTTACGTAGGCATTTCTCATACTCTTAAACAAAATTTTTCTGCTTTTTCTTGACAAAGGGCCCATTTATCTCAGCTCCTAAGAAGTTTCCCAAATACTCACAATGGAAAAGTGGTGCTGTAAAAGGAGAAAAGCGGATAATGTCAGTCGAAGGAAGGGCAGATGCTGGTGGTTGGAATGTTTAAAAGCCTGATTCAGTCTCTTTTAAGAAATTCGCCTAACTCGGTCGCCAGAACATCGAAATTCGGCGAAAATTATTCACTGAAAAAGGAAAAGGACAAAAATAGCTTTATTCTCTACCAGGTATACGGTAGCTCAGTTATTTACTGTAGCCTTGTGTTATATACTGTCTGCGGAGCATTTATAGAAAAGGAAATTAAGACAAATTCTTGAAAAGAGGGAGAAGTTAAAAATGTTTATATTTCTTTTTTTTTCTTTCTTTCCCTCCAGAACATCAGATATTTTTGATCTTCTAGCAGCCGAAACAACAAGTTTTCTGCAAAATGCGTAGGGTCAGCTGAATCCGCTGTAAGAATCGATCATTGTTTGCTCACATCCCCTCTGTCCTGCTCATCGGCAAAAGAACTTTCGAAATTAAATGGAATCCGAATGGAATTCCCTTCCTCCGGAGATTCTGATCAAGATATTTAAACGACTGCCGTTGAAAAACTTGGGCAGATGCTCACAAGTAAGTAATGGTGTTGTTTTTGCACCACTCCATGTTCATTTTTATTAACGTAAATCTGTCAGGTATGTTGGCAATGGTTTGATGTTTTTTGTATGGACGATTGTTGGAGAAAATTCACATTTCATGACCATGTTTTGGTGAAAAGGAGGTTCACACAACATGCAGGGTGGCAATATGCCCTCGATCACATGCGGCTCAGGTTTGGTCTGACACACACACACACACACACACACACACACACACACACACACACACACACACACACACACACACACACACACACACACACACACGCACACACACACACACACATACACACACACACACACACATACACACACACACACACACACACACACACACACACACACACATACACACACACATACAAACACACGCACAGAGAGAATGAGATAGACAGAGAGATTTACGTTTGTTGCGTTTAGACACTGTATTCCAATGATTATCGACAAATGGAGAGAAATAGCGGTGGAACCCGTATCAAACCTCTTCAATTTGTACGAATTTATGCAGAAAATAACCAACTTCAGCGAATTTCACGAGAGGTTTGTTATTGATTGACGTTTTCAATCAGAACTTAAGGAATCTCGATGAAGAAAATCCTTTAGCACGAGTCCGAAGATTTAATTTTCAATGGAGTTTGCATATCAGTGATAGAGGAGACAGCGGGGAAATGGAAGAGAAGGTCTGTGATCCTTGTGTTTTCATGTTTGTTATTAAATTGAAATTAAAACTCTAGGACATCGGGACTGGAGGCGAAGTGCTCCGAAGCATACGGGCCCTTCTCGCACAATTGCACGGCCTCCAGGATCTGGAACTCCATCAACTGCAGCTAAATACTCCTGACAGCATGCTTTTGTTAGGAGAGGTCAGTTTCAAGTCAATTTCTTTCTTTAATTATGAATTTAGCTGTTACAAATGTACCAACTCACAATGAAGCGTCTTGTTGTGCCCAATCTCAGCGTGTATCCCTATCCTGCCCTCCATCTGGGCCTGTTCCTAAACCTTCAGTATCTAACGATCTCTCCTCACAACTTATCCGACAGCTGCGTCGTGTTGCTAGGAGATCTACAGAAGCTGAAAAGTCTCAAGATTGTCCAAGTAGTCTATTATTTTAAGGAGAAAAACTACATTTCAGGATGAACGAACTACCAACATTGTCCCTTGTTCAGCATCTGCCTGGAGAACGTTCGCAAAGAGCAATAAGGGAATGACTTTGGTATCGTTGATTCTAAAAGGTGGTTTATGAGGTTGAATCACACCATCGGAATTTAGGAAAGGTACGCGTGCCCCTAGTTCTGCAGCCATCGGCTCCTGTTACCTCGATAGTCTTTGAGCGCTCAGCCGGGCAACTGACATTCGACCTGGCCGAGAAGGTATTTCACACTTTGGGTGTCAAATGGCTGAAGATTTGTGATGAGTACTCGAGGACTTTGGAACGGTTTGAACAAGGAGGATTGGAGAGGATGAAGAGGAGCAACAGGGCCCAGAAGAGGGTCGACAGGGCGGCCGTTGAGATTGTGTCAAGGCAAGGAGAGAGAATAAAAAGAGAGACACAGATACACAGAAAAAGAGAAAGACGAATAGAGAGAGAGAGAGAGAGAGAGAAAGAAATATTGCGTGACTTGCAGATGTTCCAAACTGTCTTTGCTAGCAATTCGGGAAAGACTTTCAACGGGAACTGCCCTCCTTCTGGCTACTTTCTCCGCAAACCGTGACTACCTTCTCTATTTACGGCGAAATGCATTACTAAAAAGGGTAATTTCTTTATTTCTGGACAATCTAATATCTAAAAATAGGTTTCCTGGAGCCGCAAAGAGATTTCAAGCTTTGATCTGGACTTTGATTGGTTGAAACGTATTTCACAGGACTATGAGACTACAGAAGCAGAAATGACAAAGATGGCTGGGAAGATGTGTCTACTCTCAGACAAGAGATACATGGACAGCTTCTATTAAATGAATTATCATAAGCCTTATGTTTTGCCCTTTTTTGGAAGAAAACAAAGGTTTTGTTTTAAGCTTTCCAGTTTTATTCGATCGTACTGCTCCGTGGCAACTCTCACTTTCTTCCTGCATTTGCAGCCGCCAATGACGCCAATTGTCTTTCACCGTTTAACCACCTGACTGACATTCGACCTGGCGGAATTTTGCTTTTGCCTCGCCGAAGCAGCCGGTGGCTAGAGTTTGTGTTGATGGCTTCTCTTACGCTTTACTTTTTTGCTCATTTGTCGATTGAGAAGAAAAACTGGAAGTAGTGAATGAATCTCTCTCTCTCTCTCTTTCTCTCTCTCTCTTTCTCTATCTAACTATCTCTTGCGGTTTCGATGTCTCTCTCTCTCTCTCTCTCTCTCTCTCTCTCTCTCTCTCTCTCTCTCTCTCTCTCTCTATCTCTATCTCTGTCTCCACCTATCTCTCTTTCTCTTTTTTTCTCTCTCTCGCTCTCTTTCTCTCTCTCCTCTCTGTATCTACCTATCTCTCTCTCTCTCTCTCTCTCTCTCTCTCTTTCTCTCTCTCTCTCTCTCTCTCTCTCTCTCTCTCTCTCTGTCTGTGTGTCTGTCTGTGCGTAGGTATGTAAAAAGAACTGAGTGATTGAGACTGATTTTTTTGTTTAAAAAATGTGCAAATTCCTGGCGGTCCTCGCATTGACAAATGGTCCAATGCTCCTCTAATGGTTTTCGCACTTGAGTGTAAATTCCGGGTCCAAGTGAGCCGTGCGGCCGGTAGTGCTCTAGCGATAACAGCAGTCGCTCTCCAAATCTGTTTGTTTCCAGAGTTCTTTCCCTTTCCGCCGCCGCTTTCATGTACCGAACACCGTCCTTCCCCAATTCCGATTTGTCCTGCGGTTTACAAACTTCCCGCAGAGCAATAAAACGTGGTTTCGGCTGTCGGTTGATCTGCTGCACACGGCTGTCTCGAAGACTTGATCGAGCACCGCCACCCCCACTCTACACGCCAATCACGAAACACACGACAATATGAGATTACACCTCAATCACCCCTTGGCGTAACTTATATCTCTTGAATGTAAAAATAGCCAGGGCGTCTTTGAAAACCCATGTTGTCTGGTATTTTGGGCGTTTGCGCAAAGCAAGATATGTCAAGAAAGCATGTGCAACTCTGTACAATTTAGAAGTACGGGTCAGTTAAAATGTTCAAAAAAGGGTGTTTTTTTCTGATAGTTCTTTGAAAATTACCCTTCTCGTATGGATGATAACAGTGAAAAACCAAAGTTAAAGATATCTCGTTTTCTTGTTGTTCCTGTTTGTATTTGTCCACTAAGGTTACTCGAACAAACATACATCATACCTATCAACAGGGAAACCTTTGTGTCTACCGACGTGAAGTGAGGTCTCCTACCGTAACCCGCCCTTGGGAGAGGATCTCCTCTCATGTCACCGACCCACTTCCGACTCAACCCTCTGACTCAACCGACCCTCCTGACAGCCGTCTCGTTGCCAGCCGCTTCTGAGCATTCCAGAGGCGTCACTGCCAGCTGACTCGTCGGCCGCCCACAATTCGAGCATTCATCATCGCCTCTAATCTGCCTTTGTCTCCCCCTCATTCTATCACTCCTCACCCCTCTTTCCTCTTGCTTTGTCTCTCCCATAATGTCGTCCCAGCTGTGCTTTATGTGACGCAAAAACAGAGTTCATCCGCTGAGTGACGCCCGCGGCTCCCTTTATGCCCCGGGGCAACCGGCTTCCCGCGTGGGACAGGCTGCGTTCTACTGTAGTTTTACCATTTCGGCTCGTGAAACGAACCGAAACTTGATAAATATATGTGTCTCTTCGCCAAGATCTTTTCTCGGCTAGTTTTACTTTCCTTCTACTGTTTACTGTTTTCATATCTCATATCTATTCATTTACCTCTTTTACCTTGTCTGTTTGATTCTCTCTCTCTCTCTCTCAGTGTATGCTTCTCTTACTCTTTATGTATCTCTCTCTATCTTTATCACTGTATCTCTCTATATTTTCCTCTCTCGCTCAAAGACGCACACATCTTTGTATCACCTCTCTCATGCCGACAACGAACTATCATCTTTCTCTTCCTCCCGATCTTTCCCTCTCACAGTATCTTTTTTGTCATCATCTCTCTCACACTCACTCTTACTCTCTCTCTCTCTCTCTCTCTCTCTCTCTCTCTCTCTCTCTCTCTCTCTTCCTTTCTCCTAACATTCTATCCTACGCAACGTAAAGTATTTTGAAATGTTGTCCAAGTAGCCGCCCCGTGTTGCCATCTGGTTCACATATACACCCACTAATTGCACTGGCTAAGCATCTTGGAAACATAGAGTTCTCAACTTTACTTATATTCAGTCGACTTCTGTTTATTTTTCTCTTTTTGTATTTTATAAATTGAAGTTTTGATAGGCTGCCCGTGTTGCCATCTGTCTTTTTCGAAACGCAAAATCTGTGAATAAGTTGAGAAATCCCAGCACACTTCAGGAAAGGAGGAACACGTAAGAATCTGCAACTTTTTGCTTTACTTTGCAAACCGGTTGAATTCTATGCAAATTTGTAGCGTAGATGAAGGACTGAAATTGCATTAAGGCGCCACTTTGCAACCCCCGTTGCAATGTTCGAAGTGCACCACGTGGGTGGAAATCCCCTTCCGATTGAGAAATATTTTTGTTTGTCATTCATCACAAACAAAAAAATCAGTTTTCCTGGATGACGAAGCGCGCGAAACGGCGAAATTTGACAGCGTGTTTGGTTTTGGTGACAGCTCAGCCGAGGGAGCTGCACTCGCAAAATGCGCTTCTACTCCTCCAATGTGGCCAGGACTCGGAGACAGGTAAATCGGCGATTTTTATGGAATGGTGACGTTTTCGAATGAAGGAAAAGTTGTCTCTACACTACAAAATAAACAACCTCCAACTGTCTTTTAACTGCGTGTTTAAAAGATGACGAAAGTGCATCTGAAGATTGGATTTCAAACACTTCACCGAACAATAAGCGGCAAAAGCAAAATCAGTCGTAGCTGATACAGAAAACATTGTATTGACATTTACCCATGAAACATTTTACAAATGCGAAAAGAGCACAAGTTTTCACTCTGTTAATTAGTATTCAACCACCTTCTTATAAGAATGTTGTAACGAAAGGTGGTTTTAAAAATCCACCTTTGGTAGTCGCCTTCTCGGGGGCGTGTCTTTCCTTGACTAGGTTATCTCACCAGTCCTTTTGTGTGCCCTCCGGCGTTTCTTCCTTGTTTGTCGTAAAGATGAGCATCGCCCGATCCTCAGGCTTTCTATTTTGGCTTCTTCAGGGTGTCTCTTGTTTGTGGCTACTTGGCGCTTTGTCTCTCCCCTTCTCCTGTTCTTTCTCTCGTTTCTCACTCTATATCTCTCTCTTTCTCTTGCTCTATCTCACACCTCTAGTGAGTATGTGTGTGTGTGTGTGTGTGTGTGTGTGTGTATGAAAGAGTGGAAGATAGATAGAAGTAAGAGAATGAAAGAGAGAAACGTATCTCGAGTCACAGGCGTGGTAAAATGATGTGTATTCCCAAGTAGCTTATAATCCTCTTTCGATTGACTCACTCCCAACATCACGCATGTCTTCCTCTAATTCTGTCTCTCTTGACGTATTTCCCAGATAAGTGAATTTAAAAAGAGAACAGCGGCCGTCCCCCTGGGTGTCGGGTGTCTTTCGGCGGAGGGTCACCTGCCTCTCCATTCCCTCCGAGGCACACGGTGCATGAATCGACGATCATCCGAATGCTGCCATTTGGCGACGACAAAAACTCAGTCAACGAGCGTTGTTTGCCCCTTTCTACACCCTTCAACAACGCATGCAGATCCCTTTCATCCTTCCGCAAGGGGTTTCGAAATCTGAGCAGGCGCTCTCTTGCCCTTCAAGTTCCACATCTCTATCACTCATAACAACAAACACTCCTAGATCTTCCTTACATTTCCATGGAACTAATCCGTTATTCATTATTTTCGTCCTAAGATGTTAGTTATAATTAGAATCTATCTTTGCATTAAGACGTGTGTTCATCTGACCATAAATTCATAACATCCGATTTCAAAGAGATTTCTGACGTAAGACTGTTATTTCCAATGCATGTCCTCTTCTTCTGCCTGTCGTGTATTGTATTCATGACTGAACTGAATGTTTAAGGCCCTCGAAAGGATGGCTTTGGCTTCTTCTTCCCGCAACAACATGCAGTTCACCGAAGACATCATCAAATCTGTAAGAATACATTGTATAAGATAAAATCACATTTCTGTTCAGCTGTCCCCAGAAGAAATTGACGAGTTCAGAGAGGCGTTTATGATGTTTGACAAGGATGGCAACGGAACGATGTCGACGAAGGAATTGGGAGTGGCGATGCGCTCTCTTGGACAGAACCCTACAGAACAGGTAGGAGATGCGAGAGAGAGAGAGAGAGAGAGAGAGAGAGAGAGCGCGCGAGAGAGAGAGAGAGACGGAAGAGAGAAAGAGAGAGTTGTTTGTACCTTTGGCCTCTTTCCTCCGTCTTTCGAGTGCTCTCGGCGTCTGAATGTGCTTGAAATTGAATATCCGCCCCCGCCGCCACATCGGAAGCGATGAATGAGCGATCCAAGGCAAACAGTGATGAAAACGTCGATTTGCAGGAAATTCTGGAGATGATCAATGAGGTTGACATCGACGGAAACGGACAGATTGAATTCTCTGAATTCTGTGTAATGATGAAGAGGTACCCTCGTTTTATATATGTTTTCGAAACAATCCCATTTGCAGGATGATGAAGGAGACAGATTCGGAAATGATCCGAGAAGCATTCCGAGTGTTTGACAAGGATGGAAACGGTGTCATCACGGCTCAGGAATTCCGATATTTTATGGTTGGGCAGAAAATGAACAAATAGAAAGAGTTTTTTTTTCAGGTCCATATGGGAATGCAGTTCTCAGAAGAAGAGGTGGATGAGATGATCAGAGACGTCGATGTGGACGGAGACGGAGAGATCGACTACGAGGAGTTTGTGAAGATGTTCACCTGTACTTCAGTGTGGGGAGGAGGAGCCGTCTAAAACAAGGAGGAGAAAGAGATTGACTTGTAAACGGGACACGCCCTACGAACATTCCGTAGCTCATTTGCTGTCGATTGAAACGAAAGAATCGCCATTCCTTATACTCGAGCTGTATGTACACACAATAAATATGTATTGATTTGTAAAATTGGTGAATTGTTGGACAGGCCAAGTAAGGCTCCGGAGGCTTTGACTTTATCTCTATCTGTTCCAAAAACCATTTCCCCATCTCTTAAACTGAGTTTGCGAAACGTAACTCTTCTGGATATCTCCACAATGTTGCGTGTTGGTTTTATGTAAAACAAACCATCCAATTCAGCCAAACTTTCAATTTTTTTTTGCATTTCCGTCGCTTCACCTCACTTCTGCGCCTCATCTCAGGAAATTTCATTTTTTTTTTCCTAAAGATCCACGGGACATGTGGACAACCCACCGCAGGGTTGATATTTCCATATTGCATTGGCCAAATTGTGATGATTTTTGAAACCCCAAAACTTGCTAATAATAAGAACTAAAATTGCGGTAGGCCTACCGCCGCTTATGGTAAAGCCTGAAAATGTACGAAAGGAACCACTCTTGTTTTGTTCAAGAGACCCTCAACTTAACGAACCACCAAAACAATCTAAAAATACAGAACCGCTGGACCTTCCGCTTGTACGGGAAGGCACCACAATCAACGTCAAACCGAAAACTGGAGTACAATAGAGAACATATGGGATAGAATTAAATAAGTAATGAAGAGGAACCGACGACGACACGTCGACCACAACTTCGGATACCTGAAAAGAGATATTTGCATGTTCGAGTTATGTAAATGAGTCACAACTTAGCATAATGAAAAATAGCATATGAATGGCAGTGAAAAGGGTCCTGTTTAAAAGCAGCCAGCATTCCACTTCCTATGTGCAAAAATAGCTCAGCGGCAGACGGCTAGCTCAGCTCGAGGGGCCCGGGTTCAATCCCCCTCGGTGCTAATTAGGCAACTGAGTTCCACACGCGTGGAGGAGACTAATGAAGAGAGCCTTTTTTTAAATTTTAAAGCGGATAATAAAAAAAACGAGCCGCCTACTCGAGCGTTGGCCAAATTTGGACAAAAATTTTTTACGCAGTGGGTACCTTGGCCGTTATTCGACAAAAATTTGTGACACAGGGGGACCTTGGGCATGCAGAAAACATTGACAAGACCCCCATGCAGAGATTTGAAAACGACCACAAGCCTAAATCTCAATACTTTCGAAAATCCGGCGATAAAAAACCTTCGCATCCACAACATCAATTCTTTTTGTTTTTTTCCGCTTAAGTTTCTTGAGCAACCGATTATAAATGATGTGATGGCCCTTCTGATTCGCAGTCGATCAGTTGTTCCCTAGGAAATGTAGAAACAGAGGGGCATAGAGAAGGAAAACAAGAAAAAAAGCTAGGTGAGAGGTGAGAGTGAGTGAGTGAGACATCATCTTACGTTAGGCCCATCGCGAGGTGCAAAGCGGAAGAAACAGCGAAGGTAAACGACTGTATGAATGAAGGAATGCGCGTGCGCACGCGGGACAAGAAATGCAAAAACTAAAGAGCGAACAATATATATCCAATATCCGCGAGATTTTACAATGGTCTTTACAGTTATGTACTTATTAATTTAGGCAAGTGTCGAAGGTGCGCGACAGAGAAATGCACTTACACACAAACGCACGCGCACGCCTACACTTGCACACGCCGCCACACTCATACGCACTCGTTGCAACACTCGCTCACTCTCAAAGTAAAGTTATTGACAGTTTTGTTGCTGGATCGGTAGAGAATCACATCGGGAGCCTTGTTTCTTCGGTTGATCTTCTTGTACAATGTCCAGTAGCGTAGTCGACGAGTTTTTGAGAAGAGACAAGTGACGAGAAGAGTTTAGAGACGACAGACGAATTTCGAGATCGTAGGCGACGAATTAAACAACGGCATATTCACAGTTAGGCATACACGCGCACACTTGCACACAGAACGCCGGTTCGCAATTCCACAATTGGGCTTACAGGAGCTTTTTAGGGCTCCTGCCAGTCGGTGACTCCGTCCAGTGGTCAGGATTTTCTTGTATTACCAAAGACATGCTTGGTCCCCTCCCACCAGACGACTAGGAAAATCCTACAGTGGCCACGGACACGATTACCTCCAGGGACGCATGTCCCCCCTGGTTTATCAGCCTCACCGAAGTGAAACCGCCCGGGAATTTTGAACCGACTAGAGACAGATAGACAGGCGCTTAGCGGGCAGCATAAGATGAGACCATGAATGCAGTGGAACTTACGTAAAGTGGACAGCGCGGCCTTAAAATTGGATACGCACTCTTAACTTTGGAACTGTTAAGCCGGATTAATTAGGTGTAATAGCCCCTAATCACCCTTAGAAATCGAACATCCATAGTTTTTACAACCCTGAACCTGTGGAAAATGTGACGTGCACTAATACTTACGCGATCTGTACATTTATGCCAAATCTGGTGGCTTTTAGCAAGTCTTGAAACGCTGAAAATTTTATCTAGGCTTGCAGTCAATAGCCTGAACGAGAGAGAGAGAGAGAGAGGGAGGGAGAGACAGAGAGAAATAGACAGGGAGAAATTAACTCAGCTGTTCATAAGTAAGTGACGAAGTTTTAAAACGACAGCGTAGAACTGCCTCCGAGTGTCGAATACGTCACGTTCCTCTATATTTCCTTTGTCTGACGTTAGAACATTGTTCGATGTGACCTAGAACAAGAAGAATTAGTAAAAATAATAAATAATAAAAATAATAAAGACCGGGAACGGCAAGGAAACAGTAAACATACCTCGTAAGTTGATTGATCCTTGTCCATCAAAAATTCTGCTTTTTTTACATATTTGTTGAAGAACACAGCCGGTAAGGAAGAGAAATGAGGAAGAAATTACAATAATGAAACGGAAGACGAGCAGGAAGTGATTGCAAGGTACGCTAAATTCGAAACGCCACACGGAACCACACTAATTTTCTGGTGAGCCACGCGGAACCACACTAATTTTCAGGTGGGCCACGCGGAACCACACTAATTTTCTGCAGGGCCACGCGGAACCACACTAATTTTCTGCTGAGCCACGCGGAACCACACTAATTTTCTGGTGGGCCACGCGGAACCACACTAATTTTCTGCAGGGCCACGCGGAACCACACTAATTTTCTGGTGAGCCACGCGGAACCACACTAATTTTCAGGTGGGCCATGCGGAACCACACTAATTTTCGGGTGGGCCACACGGAACCACACTAATTTTCGGGTGAGCCACGCGGGACCACAATCATTTTTTAATAATAGTTTGGTGTAAACACAGAAAGAATACAGGTATTCTTGAATAACGCTACCCAACTTTCTGTATTTCGGTGGCGAAGCTTCCGTCATCGCAGCCCCTTCACAGGGACAGAGGAGCACGATACTCCAGTCGCATCCGCATAATCCAACGGGAGGGACCTCTGGGCAGCTGGACCACCGAAACACAGAAAGCTTCTCGGAAACTCGATGTAAAATGGAACAAAAAAAACAAGACTACAAAGCCACCTGAAGCTACGAATGGTTATATGAGAGGCATGATATTACGATATTCCACACCTGATTTTGATAAAAAATCACATAGAATAACTATCAACTTTTCAAAAGAGGCGGTTAAGCCGGAAAAGATGGAAATAAAGCAATGGCCCTGCTCAGAAAAGTTGAGGAAAACAGTGGCCCTGCTCAGAAAAGTTGAGGAAAACAGTGGCCCTGTTCAGAAAAGTTGAGGAAAATAGTGGCCCTGCTCAGAAAAGTTGAGGAAAACAGTGGCCCTGTTCAGAAAAGTTGAGGAAAATAGTGGCCCTGCTCAGAAAAGTTGAGGAAAACAGTGGCCCTGTTCAGAAAAGTTGAGGAAAGCAGTGGCCCTGCTCAGAAAAGTTAAGGAAAGCAGTGGCCCTGCTCAGAAAAGTTGAGGAAAGCAGTGGCCCTGCTCAGAAAAGTTGAGGAAAACAGTGGCCCTGCTCAGAAAAGTTGAGGAAAGCAGTGGCCCTGCTCAGAAAAGTTGAGGAAAACAGTGGCCCTGCTCGAAAAGGTTGAGGAAAGCAGTGGCCCCGCTCAGAAAAGTTGAGGAAAGCAGTGGCCCTGCTCAGAAAAGTTGAGGAAAGCAGTGGCCCTGCTCAGAAAAGTTGAGGAAAACAGTGGCCCTGCTCAAAAAAGTTGAGGAAAGCAGTGGCCCTGCTCAGAAAAGTTGAGGAAAACAGTGGCCCTGCTCGAAAAAGTGTAGGAAAGCAGTGGCCCTGCTCAGAAAAGTTGAGGAAAACAGTGGCCCTGCTCGAAAAAGTTGAGGAAAACAGTGGCCCTGCTCAGAAAAGGAAGAAAACTGTGGCTTAGCTGCGGCGGTCCCGTCACGATTTCTGAGATTCAAACATATTGTTCATGCGGCTTTCGGCATTTGAATCTTAAAATTTTGTTTTAAAGTTTTTTTTGCTGCATATATTTTTGTGTTTAGGAAAAAAATTGTTGCGCTTTATAATTGCTTTTATTGTACTTATGTATTTTCAGGTATGACTGATAAACCGTCGAAGATCCTCTGCTGTGGAGATGTCAACGGAAATTTCCTCCAACTGGTGAAAAAAGTTTCAGCTATCAATCAAAAGGTACGATTGTTCTTTTCCTTGCAACAAAGCTTTTTCAGAATGGCCCGTTTGACATGTTGATATGTGTGGGCGAGTTTTTTGGTCCCGACGAGGCACTCAACGAGAAGGTTGTGAGCGGGGAGCTCGAGTTCCCCGTCCCGACGTATATTCTAGGTCAGTTTCTTATTTTTTTCTTTTATTTGTTGCATTTAGGTCCTTGTTCCCCGTCCACTTCTGCCTACTACCCTGACGATGCGACGGAATTTTCCTCGAGTGTGACATTTCTCGGCAAACGGGGAATATTGAACACAGCCACTGGTACTCCTTCCCGTTCAATATTTTCTGTTTCTTAGGTCTTCAAATCGCCTACCTGAGTGGAATCGAAGGTGTTACCTCGAATGCGTGTCAGTTCAACAACGAAGATATCCAGGTAGTCTCCAGAAGAATCAAATTATTTTTGGCCTTAGGAGCTTCTAGTTCCCATCAAGACGCAGTCCGGCTTCCTCGGCGTAGACATCCTTTTGACATCTATGTGGCCAGCCGAGGTTTTCTTTTATCACTTGCAGAAATGAGTATTATATGTAGGTCTCGAAACATGCCCATAACACGCCGTCTTCCGACATCGAGGGATCCACCTTGATTTCCCGTCTGGCAGCCGGGTTGAAGCCTCGTTACCATTTTGCGGGAATGGGCATTCACTATGAGAGGCAGCCCTACAGGTAGAGTACGCATTTCCCTTTACACGGGGATTGTGTCAAAAAGTCTCAGTTTGTGGAATATCTGTTTCAGAAACCACCGCGTTCTGATCGAACCGGCCCAACATCCGACCAGATTCATCGGTTTAGCCCCTCTGGCGAATACAACCAAGCAAAAGGCACTCTACGCCTTCAATCTCCAAGTAACCAGCCTTTTATTGGCGATTATATGTCTTTTAGCCGATGAAAAAGATGAAGAGGGAGGAACTGACACTGCAGCCTCCGAATGTCTCGGAATTCCCATACATGGAGCTACTCACTGAAATCCTTACAAGGTAAGCTCTCTTCTTTAAAGGACTAATCGGTGGTTGCAGAGAAGCAGCGACGGCTGCAGCCAATGAAAGAACAGCGAACAATGCTCATTTCCGTTTCGACATGTCAGGAGAGGGAGAGGAGGAAAATGGAGATGGAAGGAGTAGGAAACGGAGGGGGAGGGGTGAGAGTACTGTGGGAGAGATGAGGAGAAATGAGTTCAGGAGACGGACCCCAGGAGGAGAAACGACCGGCCGCTCCCTGCTGGTTCTGTCTGTCCAACATCGATGCGGAGAAGCACCTCGTGGTGTCGGTTGGAGATACCTGCTATGCGGCCATGCCCAAGGGACCGCTCGTCGAAGATCACGTCATGGTGCTCAGTATTGGTATGTGCATTTTTGAGTTGAAACGGCTCGGCGGTAGCCCACTCTTTAAAAATGACCGGTGGGGAACTGAGCCATTGCTGGCCAGGGAGCGTTTGGGGGGCTCGATGCGTATAGGCCACCCAAACGGTGCCTCGAAGGCTGGGTAAACCCTCCTTTTGTTTTATGTTATCAAGGCCGAAATACGTAGTTACCAATCGCACCTCACATCCACCTGTGAACCAAACGCGATCCAACTCTCTTATGACCATCCTAATAATGGAGATCCCCATTGCCGTCATGGTCCGGGTGTAAAACAATTTTTGGTGTATAAAACATTCATTTTTTCAGGCCACATCCAGTCGTTGGTGGCTGCTCCGACTGCTGTTCGAGAGGAGGTGAAAAAGTACAAAGAAGCGTTTACACTGTCTGCAGACAAGGCCGGAAAGGCCCTCGTCTGTTTCGAGCGAAACTTCCGTTGCCAGCATCTTCAGGTATCCTCCCCCTCTGCCACTTTTAAAGGTCTAATTCAGGTCCAAATGGTGCCAGTGCCTAAGGACAGTGTTAAGGCCTTAAAAGGCGCCTTCTTCAACACGGCGGCTCTGTCCGGATTGGAATTGTCAGCTGTCGACGAGGATCAGCAGTTGGAGGACCTGGTGAATGAGGGATGCCCCTACTTCTTCGCGGAACTGCCCGATGGGACGAGACTATTCACTCGCGAGATGAAGGGATTCCCTCTGCAGTTTGGAAGAGAGGTAACTCTCTCTCTCTCTCTCTCTCTCTCTCTCTCTCTCTCTCTCTCTCTCTCTCTCTCTCTCTCTCTCTAACACACCTCTTCCAGGTCCTTGCTAGTACGCCCATTCTCGACTGTGAAGCCAAAGTGGACTGGCGCAGTGCTGTGCTCTCCAAAGACGAGGAGACGAAGCTTGTGTTGAAGCTGAAGGAGAGATTCGCGCCTTTTGATTTCACCGACGACGGCGATAGTGACTAAAGTAGTCACATTATTGACATTTCCTTATTGCTACCGGTAAAATGAATACTTTTCTCTCATTTCAATCGTTCACTCCAAAAACATGCAACTTTTCGTCAGCCGTCTTGAAGAATGTCCTTACTTGGAATTTTTAAGTGCAACTGACCCGAATTTAAAAACACTCCGTATCGGGTAGTTCGCGTCGTCATCTGAAATGTCACTTTGTCAACATAAAGTCCCCTTGACCGTGGTTCAGCATTGTAGGGCAGAGATTATTCTTGTCATCGCACTTTCACGACCGATCCCTTATCTCAATTTCCTCCTTATCTTCGGCGCTTTTGCCATGGCGTCTTCACCGCTGCTGCTCCTTCTGGCCGCTTCTGGTAAGTTTCGTAGTCGATTTGTAGTTTTGGCATAATACTATGCCATCTATTCTAACGGTATGGCCGTTTCACCTACTAAAGAAGTCTCTGTTCCTCCTTGGCTTTATGCCAATCTTCTCTGCTGCTTCTTGCCAGCATACATTAGCACAGTTCCGTCGCTTGGGTCTTGGCGAGACCCTCGCCCTTCAAAAATTGCCTATGGGGGAACCTAGCGATACCTCTATCGAATATAAAATTCTTCTTGGCGAGACCTCTCAAACCGTCAAAGTCGGGCTGACGCCCATGTATGCTTGCCAGTCCAGCGTTCTTTTCCGTTGCCCTCTCCGTCATTCTCTCGTTCAGCTTGTTTTCCCAAATGGCCTTCCTCTTTCTTTCATTTCCATAAAAGTACATACACTGTTAATCTTTGGTCCGCCTTCCATCCAAGTGTCCATTTTGTCATTCTCCCTCATATCTCTTCCTTTATGCCCTCTGATTGGGTCCACAGCTGAATTCGAGACATTAGAGGAAATGGCGTTCCGTTTATACCGCCAATGGTGTTCTGGAGCAGGCCCGCACTGTAAAAATTCGGACCCGGGTCGGCCTCGGGCCTTTACGTTTGCCCAACTTTTGTATTGGGTTTTCGAGACCCCCGCTCCCTTAAAAAATTGGGCCCGGTCTGGTCCTCAAATTTGCCAGCCCTGTTCTGGAATTCACGATAAGCCCCGCATCCTTGTTTTTTAAGGTCTTGCCTATGGTAGGTGTTCTTAGACGCGTAGACGCCCTCCTTGTGGTTGATTGTTGCCGCCTAGAGAACCAATGACGTTCATTCGGCTTCTATCGAAGCTCAGATATGCCTTAAAACTAGCTTTATCCTTTGAACAATATTTCACTTCCTAACCGAGCAATATCAAATTCCCATATTCTGCTAAGGTAGAAGAACTAGACGACTATGTCAATATGATCAGCGTAATATTTATTCTTCAGTCGGCTGGTCGTCGGCCGCCTTCTTCCACCGTCCTGCCCTGGGACGAGTATCAAACAGCGATGTACAGTTCAACGGAACGAAAGACACCATCACTCAGCCAATTGACAACTTTGATGTTAATAACACAGCCACTTACCAGCAGGTAGTAATAGAAAAAGAATTGTATGGAAAACGTTTCAGCGCTATTGGTACAACCCGAACTTCCGCAAGGCCAACACTAACGTAGTGTTCCTTTTGATACAGGGAGAGTCGGCGGCCACGGACACTTGGATTACAAACCCAGAGTACACTTACTTGAAGTTGGCTTCTAGCTACGGAGCAGATGCCTTCCAATTGGAACACCGCTGCTTCGGTCTCAGCCTGCCCTTCAACGACTCTTCACTCGAACACCTTCAGTACTGCAATGTGGACCAGGCTCTGGCCGACATTCACAACTTTATCGGATTCATCAACAAGAAGATGAACTACAACAACCCCAAATGGGTCACTTTCGGAGGATCTTATCCTGGTAATCGTCATAATGATAAAATCTATTGATTTTTAGGAGCTCTTTCGGCCCTCTTCAGAATGAAGTACCCTAACGATACTGTCGGAGCCGTAGCTAGCAGTGCCCCGATGCTTTGGACACTCGACTTTTTCCGTAGGGAATATCGCATTTGGACATGTAGAGGATTTCAGAGTACACTCAAGTGATGAACTTTGTCTTGAACGACACTGACCCCAACTGCTGGACTGCCACTAACCAAGCTTTTAGCCAGATGGTCACTATGGGATTGACAAACGACGGACGCAATCAGCTCAACAAGATCTTCAGGTTGGAAATTAAGTGACACGCGCACACACACATACACACACGCACACACACACACACACACAAACACACACACACACGTCGTTTACAAATATTTTTGTTCAGACTCAACCCCGTCTTCGTGGCTGACCAGGTCACTCAACATGACGTCGATAACTTCTTCTCAAACGTGTTTAGTGTTTTCCAGGACACAATCCAGTACACATACGACGGAAGGGTTAGAAGAATAAGTTAACAAAGAAGTGTTCGTTTTTTTTTCAGAATCAGGCTACCCTCAA
The DNA here is from genome assembly GCA_964057215.1 of Oscheius myriophilus. Lineage (NCBI taxonomy): Eukaryota > Metazoa > Nematoda > Chromadorea > Rhabditida > Rhabditidae > Oscheius > Oscheius myriophilus. Next base: position 14,226,460 of record OZ059906.1, read on the forward strand.
TGGATTGGGAGCAAAAGGACTTTGCGCCATTATGACAAAAGCCACCGTCGACCCAGTGCAGAGGGTGGCCAACGTCATTGACTGGGTAGGCTTAATGACCGAGAAACAAGAAATCGCAGTTTCAGTACAACACTTTGTACAATTACCCGGTTGGACCTTTGGATAACTCTTATTCCGCCATGATCAGTAATCTAGCCAACACTTCCTACGCCGATTCAGGCAACGGTAGGCAGGGGAACAGAGGGAGAACAAGAGAGACAGAGAGAGAGAGAGAGAGAGAGAGAGAGAGAGAGAGAGAGAGAGAGAATGATTATGTTTACTATCCAAATATCACATCTACTTCTTCTTTTTCTTTTCCTTCTTTGCCGCATCGGTCTTCTGCCCCGTCGCCTCCTCATCTGGCTCATCGTCTTCCATAAGTTTCTGAAAATAATACCTTTTTTAATACGGAAAATCTAATGGAATAATGCATACTGTCCCTGACGCTTTCATAGCTGCCAATTAACGGTTCTTTATCGTTTCACCTCATCTAAGGCCTTCATTCTTTTGGTTTCCCCTTTCCAAAAAGTGCAATCTTTCGAATCTCACCTTGCTTCTGCAGAAGCATCTCATCACGATGGCACCGACTGCCATAAAAATCATGACGGCAGCTAAGCAACAGGCAGCTAGCATATAATGAGCCGCTTCGCTGAAAGAATCTCTTTTTGAAGAGAAAGCAGAGTTACCAAATGACGCAGGGCCAGAGATTCCAGCGGCCGAATGCGAAACACCAACATTCGGTGACATTCGCCAGAGGACGTGGCAAGAAGTCTTCGGCTTCTGCGATGACGGACGAATGGAAGAAAAGAAGAAGAGAGAGACAAAGGCGAGGAGACATCGGAGAAAATGAGGAAATGAATGAGGATTGAGGAAACAAAGCGCAAACAGCGTAGGCTAATGTAGCGGCCAGAATTTTTACTCTAATGTCACTTTGCAAAAAATCAGTTAAAGCGAGGGCGAGAGAGAGAGAGAGAGAGAGAGAGAGAGAGAGAGAGAGAGAGAAAGGAGAGAGGAATAAAATGAGAGAAAACAACGAGACAGAAAACTGAAAAATAGACAGAGACCGACACCGAGAGAGATAGAAAGAGGCAGGGACAGAGCGAAAGATAAAGAGAAAGGCAAGAAACAGAAGACAAATAGAAAGAGAAAAGGAAAGATAGAGATAGAGAGAGAGAGAGACCCTCCTCCTTTGCAGCCGATGCTCGTGGATGGATGTGGCTGTGCTGCAACCAACTCGGAGTCCTCCAAACCACTGACCAGGGCCGCAACGCCTTCCAACAAATCATCCCCCTCAAGTATTATAACAAATCCACATTTAAAAATGCCCTTTCAGCTATTTTATCGACATGTGCACCGACATGTTCGGACCCACAGTTAACGTAAAGTACATCCGCGACCGCAACCTGGCATTTACTAACCAGTACGGAGGCGCCGACGGATACAAGGCAAACTTTTCAAATACAAAAGAATTTTGGGAAATTTAGGCGACTAACGTCGTTCTGCCCAACGGAGCTTATGACCCGTGGCACGTACTCGGAGTCTACGCAGCTGACCCTGTGAACCATGTCACGCCCATTCTCATCGATCGTAAGTGCAAAAAAGGAGAAAAGAAACGAAAAAAAAAACCTTCAGAAGCAGCTCATTGCTCCGACATGTATCCTAAGTACGCTAATGAACCTAAGGGACTCAACGACGCTAGGGCCATCATTAACAAGGAAGTCGCCTACTTTATTGGACTTCCTCCCGTTGACATTAAGTACGACTGTTGCTAAATAAAGCACGATGTAATTTACCCTAATAAAACATTTTGAAGTAGGTTGTTTTTCTTGAACAATATTTAAGGAACGTAGAGGTTAAATACAGCGAAAGAAACACAGAGACAGAAGTATGCAAGCGGATGAACATGGTACATGTGTGACTGTGTGCCTCTCTCTCTCTCTCTCTCTCTCTCTCTCTCTCTCTCTATCTCTATCTCTATCTCTCTCTCTCTCTCTCTCTCTCTCTCTCTCTCTATCTCTATCTCTACCTCTATCTCTATCTCTATCTCTATCTCTATCTCTATCTCTATCTCTATCTCTATCTCTATCTCTATCTCTATCTCTATCTCTATCTCTATCTCTATCTCTATCTCTATCTCTATCTCTATCTCTATCTCTATCTCTATATCTCTATCTCTATCTCTATCTCTATCTCTATCTCTATCTATATCTCTATCTCTATCTCTATCTCTATCTCTCTCTATTTCTTTCTTTCTCTCTTTCTCTGCCAATGTCTTCTCTCTATATCTTTCTTCCTTTCTTCTTCTCTCTTCGCGAAATTGCGATATGAAGAGATTCCCTTTGCAGTTTGGAATAGAGGAAAGTCTCTATTTATCACTACTCTCTCTCTCTCTCTCTCTCTCTCTCTCTCTCTCTCTCTCTCTCTCTCTCCTCTCTCTCTCTCTCTCTTCTTATGTATGCGTCTGTGCGTCCTTCCGTGTGTGTCCGTGTGTATGTGTGTGTATGTGTGTGTATGTGTGTGTATGTGTGTGTATGTGTGTGTATGTGTGTGTATGTGTGTGTATGTGTGTGTATGTGTGTGTATGTGTGTGTATGTGTGTGTATGTGTGTGTATGTGTGTATGTGTGTGTATGTGTGTGTGTCCGTGTGTATGTGTGTGTGTGTGTGTGTGTGTGTGTGTGTTCTTGTCCCGCCTTCTCCCTTTCTCTCCGCTAATCCCCTCCCTTTCATCCGTCCCTCTCTCTCCCTGTTTTCCCCTCCGTCGTCTTCCCCGGCCTTGCCCCCTAGTCCGTATCAAGTGCGCTTCTCTCAGTCAGTGGCCGTTGTGGGCGGGTCCTCGGGGGTGTGCGCATTCAACCGTCCGAATGGTCTTCCCGGTCTTCCTCTCAGCCCTCCTCGTTTTCCTCGGTTCCGTCGATTGCCAGGAGAGAGCGGAGGTCGACATCAGAGTCTCCGGAGCCTGTTCTCCCAGTAAGTTTGCCACTCACATCTTATTCTTTTCCCTCACCCTCTCTGAATTCCTCTTTTTTGTTTGGCCTTTACCTACCTGCTTCCGGTATCCGAAAACTCGCGCGGGGATCGATTGGCTCCAGCCGACTGGAACCACTACGTACAGTCGTCGAACCTGTCATGATAATCTTTTAACACGTCAGACGCCTTGGATGAATCGATGCGCGAGATTGCGGTCAGAGATGGCGCGAGACCGCGCGGCTGCCCGCAACGAACACTGCTGACAGCCGGACTGTTACACAAAAGGGGACAGTACTTTTTGTACTTTGTACAAATGACTGATTACTAGGCAGTGGAGTTGATTTCTAAGTTCATTAATGTGGCTGGTTCCAGGACTAATTAATATTTTGATATTACACTGCGAGGGCAATTGCGGAAAATTGTTCGTCATTTTCTCTGCGTTTCTCTATTCAGCACGATCTCTTTTGGGCGCACGGGCCATCGCGGTGGGACCCAGTGCCAAAAATCTTGTAATGCTCGATTATCCCTGCCTTGAGAACGAATCATAGTGAGATTTACAAAGTGTACACTGTATTTTAGTTTATCTGCAGCGGAAGGGCATCGATGTGACTAAATACAAACCTTCGATCCGTTTCAACCCGGACAAAATCCAGCTGATTCCGAAGAACCCAGTGATTCCCGGATGCATCAAAATCAAAGCAGAGGGTGAGTCCGCTTAAAAATTCAATGAATTGTATAATTGTTAAGGTGTTATGATCGAGCGACCTATAAAGAACCTGATCGCCGAGGTGGAGATGAGGCTGGGAGGAACTCCCGACCCCAACCACCCCACTCTTCCCTGCAATAAGAAAGTCGACGAGAAGGTCAACCAGTGCCCGTGCGCCAAATTGGAGGGAACTTGGTAAAATTTAAAAGAAAAGCAAGACCAATCGGAAATATTGCAGTGTGTTCTGCGACTTTTGTAAACAGCTGAAGGCCCAGTCAACTACTAGAATCTCAGCGACGCCGTCCAAGTCATTCGGACACAAGAGCATCGACGATGACTGCAAGTGAGAAATAGTGGGGTACTTTAGATGAGGAATGCTTCAGATGCAATGAGATGCAGCCAGGACCCTACGACATCGAGACGGAGATGTGCACACCAGAATTAGACGACGTCAAGGACTTCATTCCGCCGGAGATTCAGTCGAACATTCTGGATAAGAAGCCGGTGGGTGGGATTTCAGGGACACAAGGGGTTAACACTACTGAGGAAAACATGAGCACGGCATTTTTATGACCATTCATCCGTAGGAAGAAATTATCTGGTATGGTATTTCTTGTAAGTACGTGTACTTTCGAAAACTACAATTCGGAACACACTCGTTTGCTCTCTATATCTTTTTCTGCATTTCTCTCTCTCTCTCTTCTTTCTTTCTCCGTTTATCTCCAAACTTCTCAAACATTTTCTCTCTACTTATTGTTAGAATCCCACATTCTTACTCTCTATCACTCTCTCGATAGTCCTGTCTCTTTTCCTTTGCTTATCTCAGTCCGACTCTCCCAGTAAATTAGTATCTCTCCATCTCTATCTCCCAAAGTCTCTCTTTCTCTCGTTCTGACCATAATTCCATCTTACGCGTAAATGGTTTTGCATTCTTAAAGATACAAATTAACAAAATAGAAATCATATGTACCAATGGGGAGATACCAAAACCAGGCCTTTTCAGGTTTTCTCCATTACTATAACCTGTATTTGCAGATCTCCATGTTCATTACCGTATACCTCATGGATATGGAACCCCGTTCCTCCAGGGAATCCTACCTTTCGGCCTTCGGAAGAGCCATTCTGCAGAGAAGGTACCCCCACAACCAAAAGCCTTTTTAAATCCAATTTCAGAATGGCCCAGAGTACGGTAGCCTGTTTCCTGCTCGGATTGGACGTCAAACTGGCGCTTCCGCAGTTCAACTGAACCCCGTTTGCTCAATCAACTCCGTCTTTCGTCCCCCCATCAGTTGCAATGCGTAGTCAGCAATAACCCACGAGGTGAACCACGTGTGTCCCGAATAAATAATTCTCTTTTCCTTTATTCTCGGAATTTAACAACTCATAACAAGCTAGAAAACAACTATACAAACACGTAGGAGTGAGGTCTACTGCCAGCTGAACATCTTCGACTTCACCAATTTCTGCAGATCTCTCGAAGCGATTGCCTCATCCAGAGCCGACACCGACTGAAATCAGATTTTAAAGGGATGGAGAACTGGTATAAGCTGTCAAACGTGTTGCCCGCAAAATTACCACTACAAGGATGGAAAAGCGCAAAGGAATGAATGTATGCGAAAACCACCCACGAATCTAACAGCGGTCAGGGTTCCCAAGGGCCGGGCTATTTGGAAAATTTTTGTCGGCCCGGTCCTTTTACCCTGGATCAAGCATGGCAAAATCAAGGGCCGGCCCAAGCCAAGAAATTTTGAGAGCGGACCGGCCAGTGAATTCTTGATAAAAATATTTTTTATGTAACTCCTTTCAAAGTTAATATTTTTTCATTCTTTTTGTTGAGAAACATAGTTCTCAATGTGCAAAAGATAATGTTTAAAGGAGGATTCGAACTACCGTATACATTTTTTTTAAATGTGGCTAATAGGTTGGACTGGCAAACCAAAGTGTCCCCAGTTCGATCCCCCGTCGTCAAAAGTTTTTTGCCTCATCGTTAGTAGTTTTGCTCTTTATATGTGCTAGAAACCAAATTATAGTACATAACAAAAGGAAACTTTTTTTCTACATTTTGGAAAAAATGTTGTCTCGGCCCGAGCCGAGGAAAAAAAAATTGCGGCCGATCCGATCCGGAGCCATGCTTGCCCTGGACCACCCAGTCTTATTGCCACCCACACGACCAGGGTTCGATCCCGGTCTGTGAAAATCTTTTTTGTACAACTAATATTGACTAATATGTTAATAACAAACATTGTTAAGTTATTTAAAGTAGTTGAAAAAATTATTGCGCCGATTGGAACAAATGTAAAATTATGTTTTTCATTAACGGACAGGGCCGTCCCAAAAAAAAATCACCAGGCCCGGCCCGTCATTTGAGAAACCCAAAAGAATTATGAAAACCCACCGCCATTTTGTCAAGCTCTCCATAGCCGACGAGACTCGCTTTGCCGGCCACCATTCTGTAGCCCACCCTCAAAATGTCCTCGGCCGTTACCTTATCTGAAACACCGTTTTTTCGTGGCTAGAAACTGCACAACCAACCGATCTTCTCCATGTATTCGGCTGGGGGACGGCGTTTACCGTGGCCGATGATCTGTCTGGCGAGGTCTTCGAACATCACCGGACGGATCTCCAGATTCATCATCAGCTGCGATTTCAGTTGGATTTTAGCCCTGAATCAATGCGTAAAAAGAGAAAGGCAGAGGAGCACCTCTTGAGCTCGTCGACTTCCACTTTCTCCAACAAACGGAGGAATTGGTGGGCGATCACGATCAACGCGTCGTTCAACTAAAAAAAGAGTCATTATGGATCATATCCTAAATGATGTAATGCAAATAAATAAGGTCTGAATGAAGGCGCAGCTCGCATTTTAATGGAAATTTAACGGAGGTAGACATGAACCAAATATTCATATGTATCTGGCTCTCCCCCATATAAAATATTGCCAACCGAATGACACAGTCATGGTAGATTAAAGAAATAAGTTTGAGTAAAGTTCAGTTGAAATAAGTTTGAGTAAAGTACCTCGGGAGACCATGAAAGTTGACGGACCCACTTAACTTTTGGGGGGCATAAATGCTGTAATCCCCCTTAACTTCTGCATTTTCGCAACCTCTACCCCCCTTAACCTGGGGTAAGCTGAGTGTAGATTTGGATGTCTTTCACACAAAATTCTAGGTTGGAAACGCAACTATACCAACCAACCGCGTGAACCAATTTTGCGACAGCTTCCCTCTATTACTAAATGCTTCGAAAATTTGCGACGGCGATCCTCGTTCAACAAAATTTGCGTAAACAAAATTGCGACGGCCCTACCGCCGCTTTTGAGGGAGCTTGGCAATAAATGAATGCAACAATCATCGAAGAACAAGCCTTAGTCGTGGGAGTCACAGCTTTACTGTTCGGCCCAGGCGTTAAAACTGGAAATTCTGTTACCTTTTCTTTCTTACCAGCTGGCTGGCAACTCCTGGTCCATAAATTACTCTAAAGTGGTACCCATAAACTTCTCACCATCTTAGGCTCCGTAGAGGCGTGAATGCAGAAGAGGCCGCTGTCGGCGTACGAGTGGTTGTAAGCGGTGGCTCCGTAGATCCAATGACACCTTAAATTTAAAAAAGTAACGGAAGCTGAAGAGGTACTCACTGGTTCATGACCTCCGTGTACAGGCGAGTGTACATCCCCTTTCCGGGTCCTCCAGCGGAGAAGGAGCCTCCTCCTCCCAGAAGAGTTTGCAACACACAGAATGTCACGAAATCGTCATCTCTGAACTTTTTTTTATTCAAAACGGAAAAAAAAACAAACTTGTAATCGGCGCCTTCGAAGCCGAGTACCAGGTGAGCCAAATTGGGGTACGGAGTGCCTACGGCGAGGTTCGACAGGTCCTTCTCCATCTACAGTAACATAATATTATAATTTTAGACATGTGCTTACTCGTAACTCCCCTCCGGTGTACTGAGCCAGCGAATGGTCGATTTCGGGGACTTTCGGCAGAAGGACGCCTGGGTTGGTGGCCCAAGTGGTGGAGTTCCAATCGAAGTGCTTCTCGATCGAAGATCGCAATTCGTCGTGGGACACACCGACCCCTGAAATGAAAAAAATGGAATATTACTTCTAATTTAAAGGTCTAAGTATCGATTTTTCGTAGACTAACCGGCGACAACGATCCTCTCAGGACGGTGATACTGGCTGATGTAGGAGAAAATGTGTTCTCTGGTGATATATTTTAAGACTTCGTCGGGTGTGAACTTAGGGAATCCCAGAGTGTTTCCATTGAAGGCCGTCTGAACCAAGAGAATTAAAAGAAAAAGAAAAAAAAAGTGACTTTGTGGATCCAGTCGGTCAGAATCGGCTCGCACTCGATCCTTCGCGTCAAATCTTCGTTCTCATAGGCCACGATCATCTTTGCCTCCTCGAACTGAAACAAAATAACAAGAAAGTGTTAAGAAACGAACCTCCTCTTCGGTGATCTGCGGTCTCCAGACAGCGTTGGCGAGGATTTCCATGACCTGATCCAGGCCAGACACGTGACAGCTGGCTGCGTAAATGAAAGTGTCCTGAGAATTCAAATACAATATTTTTTAAAAAAAAACCAACCTTTGTGCTCTGGCAGTCAATCAATCCACCACAGCTCTCCAAAACAGCGTAGATCTCGTCCTTTCGATCATGCTTTGTAGTTTTCTGAAATCGAGATGGTCGGCAAATTCCAAAAATAATGTACCCCGAACGCCAATTTTTCCACGAGATGAGATGTTCCAAAAGGGTACCCCGCTTCGTACCTCGAACCACTCTCAATGGCCACTGAAAGAGTAAATAAACCAGAGAAACAAAAGGAACCAACATCCAATGGTGCAGTAGTCTCCGTAATGTTCCTCAGAGGCAACGCGCAGTCCGTTGTCCAGAGTCACCAGCTGAGAACGGAAGGGATTGTGGTTGGGAGGAGCTGAGGAAACGACCCCTTTGATGGAAGCAGGCAGGGGCACAGACAGGGGAACCCGCGAAATATCCTGTAATATGAACATCTATATTGTGCCATAAATTCCAAACGAAAATAGATGAAAACGAACCTGACATGTCTTTGACGTCCTAGAGAAGTACCTTAAAGCAGAAGTGTTCCTTGGTAAATATCTTAACATAGTGTGTTCTGAAAAAAACGTTTATTCGACAGATAAATGATCATTTGAAGGAACGAAGAAAGAACCAAAAAGAAAACCCCAAAGTTTTTCAATGGAAAGTTGCAATGAAAAAAGATAGATAGATAATCGGTTATAAATACCCTGCAACGAATTTTGCATTTTTCGCTGTAAGACTTTTTTATTACTTTTTCGGTTTAAGACTTTTTTGTCAAAGAATTGGTCTCCTTTGGAAAAGATTTAAAAAACTGCGCCCTTATTGCAGTTCAGTGCGCACTCAGTTTCACTGAGCGCGCTAGTGCGCTCGTGATTCATCCCCGTCGAAATTAAGCCGTACATTGCTGGAACAGCTATGTGCTTTTCGCTTTTAGTACAAAAACCGGCTGCAAAATAGCCAATTAGTTGAATTTCCGAAGTTTCCCGCACTGTACAACACTTTCTCCAGTAAGATGTAGTTTTTGAGAATGGGAAAATTTTCTATATGCTGGTTTCGGTTGACGGCCCGGATCTTTTTCACTACTTCAACGCGTTTTCATTTAACAAGCTCATAATTCGTGATTTTATTTTGCCGAACTCTTTCAATTTGAGGGAAATCGCCGCTGTTGCGTCAGCGCGGTCAGCGCCATCTCTCTTGGCGGGCGCATTCCGCGCCGACCCGTCCAGTTAGCAGAATCGATAGGTGTTTTGGTCACCGCACTAGATAACCCTCGGGGCGACCTGTTTACTTTTTCACTCGAAGGTTTTTTCCCAAACACTGATGTCCCTTAATTAAAACATCCGTTTCGTGATTTTGTTGGGTTTATTTCGGGCGAAACGCTATTTTTGTCCGTTGCCTTTGTCATATGACTGAAGACGAGCGCTCTCTGGTTTCCACATGCTTTAGTTTCCGTATTTCATAACAGCTGGTTCATTTATCTTTTTCTGCGAAATGGACGAAATTTCCTCCACATACCGTTCCGTTTACCCCTTTTTCGACATTTCTGTTGTAATGACGTGTTTACCACCTTTTCTCTCTAATCCTCGGATTTTCAGAATGTCTGCTACCCCGTATAATTATTCCTATATCTTCAAATATATCATTATTGGTGATATGGGAGTCGGGAAGTCCTGTCTTCTGCACCAATTCACCGAGAAGAAGTGTGAGTTGGCTGTTTATTTACTCTGGTTTGGGTCGATGGTGCGATGTAAACGGAACTTTTAGCTCTCAAAAATAGATTTCAAAGAGTTAAATGTTGTTAATTTGTGGATTTTAGTCATGGCCGACTGTCCGCACACGATAGGAGTAGAGTTCGGCACGCGTATCATCGAGGTCAGCGGACAGAAGATCAAGTTGCAGATCTGGGATACGGCCGGTCAGGAGAGGTCTGTGTCGCCCGTTCCTCTTTTGTTTATTTTCCCGTTGCAGATTCCGTGCCGTCACCCGGTCGTATTATCGCGGAGCAGCTGGCGCTTTGATGGTGTATGATATCACCAGGAGGAGCACCTACAACCACCTCAGCAGCTGGCTCACCGACGCCAGGAACCTCACCAACCCCAACACCGTTCGTCTCTTTTTATCGCTCTCAACATTTATCTATTTAGGCAATCTTTTTGATCGGGAACAAGTCTGATTTGGAGGCGCAGCGAGACGTTCCGTACGAGGAGGCGAAGGCCTTTGCGGAGGAGAACGGCCTCACCTTTCTCGAATGTTCCGCCAAGACGTAGGTCTATAATTACACGTTTGAGATATTGATGTTTGCAGCGGAGATAATGTAGAGGACGCTTTTTTGGAAACTGCTAGGAAGATCTACCAGAATATTCTCGATGGAAGGTACTCGTCATTTTTTTTTTACTTTTATTTTTATATGATTAATTGGGCTCCCTGGGATTTCGGAAGGAACATGCTCGTTATTTTGGAGATTTTGCTTTGAGAAAGTTACTGGAACACTCATTCAAATTCAGCAATTATTTGTTGGAAACGCACAATGTAGAATCTTTGTCTCGCAAGTACGTCCCGCAAATAGGAGCCAAGGGATACCGTAAACCCCGCAGCGTGTTTTCCTAAGGATTTCGCCCTAAAATGTCATTTGCGTAGGTACCGCAAGTACCTTGCGTCCTGCTATGGTTAGATGACCATGATGCGTATGGAGTTTGCACCCTTCAACGTATTTCAGCTTTTCAATCTGAGCAAATTTGATTTTCCGCCGTAGAAGAACTGTACTCATACCCTAAATTGGGGTAAGGATCTGCGGGGGGGGGTGCGCCGGGGAAAATCGGGACCCTGAGTCAGAAGAGGGGTTTTCGGGGGGGCCCGCAGGGGGGGCAAAAATTGTGTCCTCGAAAACGCGTAAAAACGGGGGGTTCCGCCGGCCCACCGGACCCGCCAAAAAATCCGGGGGGCTCCGCCCGGACCCAGCCGCACCCACCAATTTAGGGTATGACTGTACTCGTAAGGAAAACCGTCGGTTAAATGAATGTTTTGGATTGCCTACTGCCCAGCGCGCCAAATTTGGCGGGTTATTTCTATAATTTACTCTCCTAGGAAAGAAGCTGCAATTAAAAATACCGACCAATTGTGGGATATCTCGTGCAGAGGGTTTGTCGTGTTTGCTGGTCTATACATAGAAAAAAGACTAACCAAGAAAATCAGTAAAGATTGTTGCGTATAAAGCACGCAACTTAAAATAAAATCTGTTGGGCCCGGTGGTATTTTATTCACCAAGGATATATGGAATGGAATCTCTGGTTTCTATAGCTGATGCCAAAAGTACTTAGTCTTAACATGTCAATGTTTTGATGTGGTTCCTCGAGTGGTGAATATTACTCAGTACACAGCCAAATCAGATGAAATAGATTTTCGCCAGAAATATGCTTTTTTTCAGTTTGGACCTAAACGCGGCGGACACGGGTGTGCAGCCGAAGCAGAACCTGCCGCGGTCGACGGCGAACAACACGGCGGAGAAGAAGGACTGCAACTGCTGATCGACGGAGCCATCTCGGACTGCTCACTTGCACTCTGTTCGTTTGCGGACCCCTGCCCTGTATCATACTTTTCTATTTATTCCTCCGCTTCAGTGTGGTTGGGTTGCGAGAGAACATTGACTTATCTCATTCGGCATAACTCCTAACACTCTGTCCCTGTGATTTCCCACATTTTTACGTCGTTTGTGTATATTTTCACTTTGCAGAAATAGAGTTTTTTTAATCATATCATGTACAGCAACAAACACAGAAAAAATGGGGGATGAGATCACATGAACCCTGAGAGGGACCGTACAATATAAAGAGAGACGAGGCTCCAATCTCGTGAGCTAGAGATGGCTCCTTTTCGTGTCTTCGGCTTCGTCGTGCTACTCCCACTCCTCCGATCTGTCCATGTCCTGGAATTTGACATCTGGGCTGAGTAGCTGAGATATCCCTACCGTGTCATTCAAAAGAAGCATGCCGTCTCAGCGCCCGTTTACATTAACAGAGAACCCTACATACTTCCCGCATTTCATCCATCCGTAGAGAAATTTAAACCGAAATGCTATAAATATAAAACCAAAGGAAGTGCCGGGTTATAGTCGAGGACAAACAGTCCTTTAATTAATACCATAGCAAAACATCGACCGTGACTTTCGCTTGAGGGGGTCGCGCCGTTGTGAATGTTTCACTTAGAGGCTTGCGCCAAACGTCGAAAATATGTAATGTGGAGGTCGCGCAAAAAGGCCACACGGGTAGCTTGTTCATGTAAGGGTTCTACTAGCATACCCTAAATTGAGGGGTTCCAAGACCCCTTTGTATGCAATGAGTTTCAAAACGCGCTTAGATTCCCATGAAATATCTACAATATCCCGCCCATCTTTTGGCTTCGCAGCATATTTGACTCCCGACGTGCTTTGTGAAAAATATAGCGCACCGGCTACGATGGAAGCCGTGATTCAGAAAGTAACGATTTCATATTCGACGTCATTCAACGATGGGCATCTTAAAATGCCAGAACAACGGAAAAGGCAAAAACGAGACGAAACCGCATTGCTACCCAATATTCTAGTTCCCGGGAATACCCTAGGAATAGGACGGTATCGCCACTCTTGTCATGTCTATCCACCCTTGCCAAACGTACTACGTCGCTGGGTAGAGGCAGAACCTCCTCCTCTTTCTGTAGTCCTCTCTTCTCCTCGTCCTCCTTCGCCTTGTTCTCCTTTCTCTCGTCCTCCCTCTGGTTGGGAGGGCCAGTGTCGTTCTGACTGTTGGAGGCGGTCCTCTTTGATTTCCTGGCGGCAGCTTCACGAACCTTCCTGCCCTTCTTCTCCGTCGCGGCCTGGAGTTTCATTCACTTAAACTTGCTAGACGTGACTTACATTGTTCTTTTTAGACAGTGGGCGGCTGGAGGAGATCGGGGGCGCAGGGACGGAGCTCGCCTTCTTCGCGGACTTAGATGGCATTCTGAAAACATACCCATCGTCAAGGCTATTTGTCCAAATGAAACGAACCGAGCATCAAGATATGACAAACTTACGTGAAATAGTTTTGGTAGACTTATATTTCATAGCTCAGTCGCTGAACATGCGCGCAGTCTAGATGTAAACCGAAGATGCTTGTATTCGTTTGAAAAATAGAATTTCTCTTTTTGTGCATAAAATTATTTTTCTTTTGAATAATACATGGTGAAGACTAATGCTGAAACTGTTGCTTTTAGAGTCATTTTCTCTGCGCCTCTTAATTCAGCATGATCTCCATAACGGGACACCCACCCAACGCCAAAAACACGTCGACACTGGATTTTTATAGGAACCATATCATTTAAGACATGCTCCAAACAGCGTGCCACCAAAAGCTTCAATACTCTGCCCAGATCTTTCTGCGAATTCGATAAAATCCACAAATAATACCGAAATTTGAGATATGAGTTGGTAATTTTAAAAGAAAAAGAACACATTGTGGAACGACCAATCTGCCGATGGGCAAAGAGAAAAGTCAAAAAAATATCCGCGGATAACTTTATTTTAAGTCAACAAATAACCAGTAACAAACGATACTCGAGATCGGGTAATCCCGTAATAGTAACCGGTAATAGAGCGAAGCACCGCCGCACTAACAAACAGCGAGTCAACGAGCCTCCACGGCGCCTCCGTCGTCGTCTTCGTCACTGGGCTCCTCTTTCTCCTCCAAATCGTTGAGAACTTGGACGTTGTCGTCAAAGGCCACCTTCCTCCTCTTGAAATCGGGCGATTGTAGCTGCAGCTCCTCCTCGTCCTTCACTTCGACCTTGGGAACGGCGACCTGAAAATGAACCATTAGTTAAGAAAACAGGATGGAAACTAAGGTTATGGCACAAACTACAACAACAGACAAACTTACGACCCGATGACCGAGGACATAAAATGTCACTTTTGACGAAGGGACAATTACACTGAAAACTGCCATCCTATTTAGCACTCTTTAATAGACTCCCGAATATTATTCCTTCATGAACAATTTACAAACAGCCGCTTGGACAATTTAACCGGCATCAAAACAAAACGAGCTTCTTATGTCCTTTAATACGAATCTTGGCAAGAGCAAGTAGCGAAAGTTTCGAAAAGTTTGTGATTACCTATTCTCCTAACTAAAAAGGCCTAAAATTGAAATTGTGAGACTTTTTTCTTATTTTTTTTCATTCAGCTAAGCTAAGTATGAAAGGTATACACCATTTTTGTGAAGTTCAGGGAGAGAAGTTAAGCAGGCATGTGCTAAAAGTTACGCCGTATACAGTGCGCACCCCCGTTTTAAACAAATCACATACGTTGTGGGTGGTCTACCGTATTTAGTGGCAGCTGGGTGTCAGTAGGGCGAAAAATAACGTCATCATTTCGACTGACGCACCCTCAATTTGAAACTTTGAAAGGTAAGGTATGGCCAATCGCAAAATTCAAGGAGGCTGCCCCATTATTTTGCTCAAAAGTTGAGAATAATATATTTAAAACAGGCACTTACACTGGCGGGGACGGATTTCTTGTTGGCGGAAGAGAAGAACTGCTTTCCCGTTCCCTCGTCCTCATCTCGCACCTCGGACTTGAAAGGAATAGCCAGGGCCTTTCCTTTGGCGACGTGAACAGGCACAGAGACAGAATGGTCGTAGGTAAGGCCTCTGCCGCGCCTGCGAACCGACTGAACCTCTCCCTCTTCTTTCTTAACCTAAACAGGATTTAAACCAAAAGAAGAGACGGTCACTGACCACAGGAGTGTTCTCCTTCGGCTGTTGCGCCTTCTTTTCAGAGGTAGTCCTTTTGGAAGGCCTGCTGTTCGCCTTGGGAGTGGACAGGGGTGTTCCCTTCTTGGAGGCCCCTGGAATAGGTTGATTTTGATCAGAGGGGGACTCTCTCTCACCTCCGTCGACCTGTTCCATCTCTTCCACGGCAACTTCCTTCTTGTGTTTCCTTGCCTCTTTCTGCTTGTTCGCTAAAAAAAAGTAAGATTAGTGCTGGAACACCATAGAAAACAGTGCCCGGGATTTTCGGTTGAGGGGGTCATACCTAGACATGTAGTGCTTGCGGGACCTACGTGTTTAGGGGTTGCTTATTATGGAGGCGTTGTAGAAATGAGGGTCGATGAGGGAAACACGGCAAGTTTGCAACAAAGGCAGCGAACAGACGTGTATGCGTTCGCCCCGTCTATATCACAAAATACCGGGCAGATGAACATTAAAGGTCTAACTCCGCGAATCCTCGATATAAATTTCAGCGTACTTACACAACTGTCCGCTGCATGATGGCGTATTGCAGAGACACACGGGCAGATCCACACCATCTCCCAATTTGTCCATCCTGTAGTTGAAACACAACTCCTCCCCTGAAAAAGAATGGTTGAAGAAGAATACTAAAATCCTATAAATCTACTGGTAGAACAAAAACTGACCGGGCTTGATGTCCCTGATGGCCTGAACTCCCACACGGACGTCGACCTTATAGTGAAGCTCTCCCTGCACCTGCTTGGACCCAGTGATTATATTCATAACCACCACTTTGCAATTGGGTTCACAGCTATGATTGAAGAATCTGAAGATTGACATAAACAGTCGTTGAAGAAGACCCTAACCGAGCGATGTTTCCCTTCAATTTGCAGTCGATCGTGCGCAGGTTGTCCAGTCCCATCATGTAATGCATCTCCTCGTTGTTCCTGGATTTCTTGGACAAGTCGATACGACGGTTCTTTTCATCGACTGTCAGCAGCTCACCCGCGTACTCGGCCAGCACAGATTCCTGGAAAGAAGAACCATTGTTTGTTTTTCTATGCTTAAAAGGGGCGTTTAATGACCGAATAATAATACGACAGTGAAATAAGGGGTCATGTGGAGCCTTTCTTATTTGGAGGTTTGCGCCATGTCGCGCGAACCGGGCATATTTGGCGAGCTGCGGTCGTGGGGTGTCGTAATTTCAAGTTCATCCAATTTTTGTAAAGGGAGGGCTCGCCGCAAATTTTGGAAAAAGTTTTTCTAATTGAGGGGGCTGTCGCAAAATACACCCCTGCGGTACGTTGAGCGGGTGTGGAACCGGGCACGACTGATATCATTCAATGTGTGCCAAGAGCATATCCTGACATGTGGTGCTTGCGGGACCTTAGTTTTTGGGGGTTGCTTAGCTTGAGGGACTTGAAAAATAAACCGTCTTGATTTTGTGCGGAACCGCTTTGAAAAAAAAATTCCCAATCACTACCAAAACGAAAAATTTCCGTCTTCTCGGGTCAAAAACTCCTTTCCCACAACCTATGTCACCCACCCTTTGCGGAGGGGGGAGGCTCATTTTTTGACCTCCATCCGTACCAGGTTCTCAAATAACGGGCCGGGTCTAAGTATTTTTTGGGATGGTCCGGTCCGGGCGGCAATATTAATTGTTCAAAAAAAATGCCACCGACCAGGACCGAACCCTGGTCATGTGAGTGTCAATCTGAGTGGTCCAGGGCGAACGAGCCGTTCTGGGGCCGGCTCGACCATAATTTTCTGAACCCATGATAACAAGACCGTTTAAATATCATTCATAGGACCAGATTAGAAATTTCCTTATAACTAGAAACTGACCTCGCGAATCAAAGCAACGGCGTAGACACCATATCCCTTGCCTACCGCCTCCCTCCTTTCTATATTCGGATTCGACACTTTGTTGGAGATGGTCCTGTTTCCGCAGCCGCCGTCCTTCCCCTCACAGACCTAACAAAGAAACAATAAAAATGAAACAGGGGTGAAACCACCTTAGGACACTCTTGCGAGAGGGCACGATTGGTGCATCCACTTCCAGGACCACAACGATTGGCCTCTCCGTCCTTCTGAAGAACAAAATCCTCCAAAAAGAAGGAGAGTAACTTACACAGCTGCACGAGGCCTCATCCTCTCCGACCAACACTTCCGCTATCTTCAAATTCTTGCAGTCTCCGAAAGGAATGGAAGCCTGAAGGAAAATAGATAAAACCTCTCTAAGAACGAACCCTGATGGGTGTGTAATTGTCGTTGCAAGGAAGCACAGGTTTCGGTGGTTCGCAGTCCTTTTCCATCATCCTCCATGCTAAACGAGTGGTATAATGTTACACAAAAAAGGAAGCGAATAACGTCACGAGGCATTTTCACCGGTATTTTACGGGCGTTCTCTCGTGGTTTAGTTAACGGCATACGTGAAAGACTCCGACGTGGAGACATCGGCGACACTCACGCCCTTTGAAAAAATATCAAAAAGATACCCCCTCTTATACAATATGTTGGCGAGGCGATAACCCCACGCCTTCATAGTCGAGCGTACGCCAAAGTATGGTTAACGAGGTTCTCACTTTAGGGACTCGCGCCATACTTTTCCCATTATTCCGAAAAGGACTTCTTTTGTAACTTGCAACATACAGTCCCAGCATCCACGGGCTAAAACTTTGTGCACCGTCCGTTTGTAATAAAATCCTTTCTTCGTGTGCGGTTTATCGAAATTTATACCAGCCGGGTGTCACTTAGGCTTAAAATGACGCCATTATTAGCCTTAACAAACCCTCTCTAAAAAAAAATTTGCCGAGGCAAGGTATGATCCAAGGTTGAATCCGAGGACTATCAGATTTCATTATCCAAAACAATTTCACTAGATTCATAGTGTGCATGCTTAGGGAAAGCCCCATCCCACCACCCCAAGTGAAAAATTTGGCTCGGCCCAACCCCCCTAGCCGAATCAAAGTGTAATGGTAAATCGACGAACCGTTATTATGGTCAGAATCGCTCATCCTCTTTCCGATGAGGTCGAAAGAACCGGAGAACATGGGAACCACTGTGCCAGGAGGCTGCATGGAGAACAGGTTCTGACAGCCGGCCCACTCGACGGCGATGAAGCCGGGCCTTCCGAGGAAGGCGCCGTACTTGTCCCTAGAGAGGAGTAAATGAGGTACAAGGCAGAACTCACACAGTAGCACAGTGAGAAGGGTACGTGTCGAAAGCGACGGCCTTGCAGGGGAAGAAGCTGTTCTGGTAGCGGGCGATGCACTTCTGTCCAGCTCTTACGAACTCTCCGTAGAGACAGCCTTCACAGAGGGTCTGACCAGGGTGAGATACTCCCTTGCCTGAAAAGTCATTCAGAATAGAAACAACCGTTGGGAGAGCTACAGAAAGACCAACTCACTAATATAATGACTGAATGCGTGGCATTCCGGATGGAAGGAGCGGATACAGTTAGTACAGCCAACCAGCTTCTTTTTATCTGAAAGCAGTATGTATGTATTCCAATGGGATGTGTGTAATTATGAGTTGATATAGTTTATATCAAATCTACTTCGTTAAAAGTTTCAAGGTATTACGTAGACAAATCCACAGTAGTTTTGGGGAGAAGTATAACATCGGCAGCAGCCATGGACTATCTCTTGCTTTTTCAAACTTTCATTACCAAGGGAGGGTGCGTTAAGGGCAATAATGACGTCATGTCAGTCTCTATTGACACCCAGCTAGCACGAATTACGGTGGACCACTCTTACAGTACCACATAACACATTACAAAAGCGGGGTGCGTTCATTATATAACTTTGAGCTCATGCCTGATCGCTAACCATAATGCGATACCACGCTAACCACAATGCGCAGTCTTCGAAAGGAATTTTAAAGTGTGTGCCAAGTGGTACCGTCATCTCATGTAATCCAGACCGTGGTGGTTGGAATATAGAGACCCCCTCATAGATGAACAAGCCCCCCGTAGGTTGGGGTGGTCGCCCCCGCTGGGGAGAGGGTCGCCAGTGAATGCAAAACATAATTAGATGCACTAGGGCCGCTACTATAAAATTCGCTAATGGTCTCTGTCACTCCACTTAGCCTGCTCACCTCCTTCCGATTCACATTCGCAGCAAAAGGGAAGATGTGACCTTTTGCCCTTTGCTCCCGTGAAGACCGGAAACGCCTTCTTCTGCAAAGCGACGAGTTCCTTGACGGTCAGATCCACGTGCGCGTGGCAAATGATGACCTCCATGAGGACCTGCAATGGCAAAAGTAAACAGTGTTGAATCTAAAAACGAACATCGGTGGTGGCACATTCGATCTTCTCCCTGCGGATAGGAACAGTCGCTGGCAGACACTCCGTGTGAAACGACCTGAAGCAATGGGCACAGCCGATCATCTTTCCTAAAGGAATACTCTAACTAGCTGACGATGGGAGAAGCCTACCGTTAATGGCGGACGTCTTTCGTCGTTCCTGGAAACAAACGGAGCAGAAGTGCAGGGGACACTGGGCTTTTCCGGTGACTTCTTTGAGATATTCAAAGTCGAAATCGCCAGCGTTGTACGCCTTAGTTATGCTATTGAAAAGCTCAAACGGTGGATTCTAACTTTGATACAGGCCATGTGGAAACGCGTCGAACAGCAGTGCTTGGATCCGATTTTTCCTTCGCAATTGAAAAGAGGACCTTTGGTGATTCCTTCGCATACGAAGCAGATTTGATCTGAAATAAAGTAAGTTTACGAGAAAAAAAAAGCGAACCTTTTCCTTTGCGCTTCAGATATCGAGGGCAGTAGGTGTAGATGCCACGCCCGCTTTGAGTGTTCTTTTTGGCATCGGGCTTGACGAAGGCCTCCACTTTCTTCTCAGCCTTCGCGACCCTAGAAAGAAGATATTTGATCTAATATGGTGATTGCGTGGCTACATTATGAATAAGCTCACATGACGAATCCGCCCATTAATTTCTGATTTCTGATTCTGAGAAAACCAAGTTAGATTTTATACCTAATACGGAGTGCTGGCCGTGTATGGTTAATCGCCCATACCTCAGAAAAGTCCGTCATTTGACGTACCCACTCGTAACTTTTGGGGTCTAAGATGAGATAGGAACCTTTAACTTTGTGCCCTCAGGGCTGATTTAACCGAAAATAGTGGCTAAACCCCCCTTGACAGCTCGAGGGTCTCACCAAGGAGAATTTTATATACGAGGAGGTATCGCTAGGCTCTTCCACAGGGCGTTTTTTAAGGGAGCGGTCTCGTCACTGCCTAAGTGACGGAGCCGTGTCCATGAATGGCACAAGATTCAAAACCGTTCAGCAGACTTATACCGATCACGGATGTTTTCAAAGTAAACAATCTGAAGTATTCATTACACGACCCGCCGATCGATCAGACACCGACCTCACGCTACCTGTCCAGAAGGACGCCGAACTCCAGGATCCCGACTTTTCCATGGTCCAAGAGCCGAGGCGTGATCCCCCTTTCGTTGGTGAGTATTCGGAATGCAATGAAGAACCACCTTATGTAGATCTCAAAGCCCCCCTCGCAGAGCACATTGCTTATCTCTTTAGTACCATCGATAGAAATTCCCAGGCCATTACCACGTATAAGTCCCTTTATGAACCACATCAGCGTTTTGTACGTAGGTTCGCTATGAACAAGTATTGTATAATTCTCCCAGTCTTACCAGAAACGCCCGTCGCTCCATCAATCCCTTCAACATCCCTCCATCCTTCTCTCTTACGATTAGACCGTTCGCTAAGCTTTTCTCATACATTATATATTCTAAAGTATCAGCACGTTACTCGCCACCGTAATAAATATTATTACTGTATCAAGTTTGCCACACGCTCGTTCACTTTAACATACGCCCTTTCCTAGGTAGGTGGGTGTGTATTCATTTCCATTTTTAGCCTGAGATGTCTGCCTATTCAGACCGACAAATTCGCGGTATATGTCTTTCCTATTCTTTTCCAAAATAATCGGCCATGCCTTAATAATTTGTATGTATTCTTAGTATAAAAACAAAATCTATATTCTCAGTTGGGTCTATTCTGTACTCGACAACGCCCTGGGTCCTGTACTACAAAGGCATTTCGACCTACAAAGTTAGCCAGGAGACACGCGACAGCACGGCCTCCCTCGGTCTGCGAACGGACTGTCATCTGCTGCAGTGGAGCGATTGGAGCAAGTGCGGAAGTGTAAGCAAATTCCAATTATTGCCACTATTCGATCTAACAGAAACGCTGTCGTTCGCTGGAATCGCCGTGTGGATCCCCCATTATTGCAGATAAAGCCCCCATAAGCTGTACAACGTGTCCAGCGGCAATAACAACGGATCAAACTGTCGACAGCCATGTAAATCTTTTAATAAGTGGAAAGAAGACTCATATTTAGGTAGTCAAGCGGTTCTACTCCAGTCAGCAAGCCATAATACGTTTCAATCGGGAATTTCACTTCGGAAAGATTACGAACCCATAGGACACCTTTAATCGCCTTCTAGAACGATCTCAGCAACACACGAATAAATATATGCAATCATACCATTGTCGAACGATGACTTCAACCGATGAGACTGCAAATATTGCATAAATATACACTCTTGGAATAACATCGAATCTTTGGCGCGATGTGCTTAAGTAGTTATCACAACAACTACCGCTGCAGCAACGCTCTTGTAAAGAAACATGATACTATTTCAATTTATGATTGGGCGCCGCTCCCACCTGCGGGACCTTACTTTGTTAGACCCCATCCGTAATGTGTCCAGGAATGATAATGTCTCTTTTACAAACTTTTCAAAGGTACAATTTCTGTAGAAAATCGAAGGTATTACTAACCCAGCAAGCAGAACCGAGCCGTCGGCGTCCTGTTCCTCGTTCTCTTTGTTCTAAAAATGACGAAGAGAATGAAATGAGAGAAAAAAACGCACAGAAGTGTCTGGATTGTCTGAGACCCACTGCCTTATCGGATCCAAAGTTTCGCACAACTGTTTATGCTGAGCCAGCGGCTGAAGCGAACGGTTCAGGAGACTCATCAAGACGGCTGAAAGTAGTTATTTGAACAAATAAAAGGAAGGGATACATAAAAAAAAATACGTTGTAGTTAAAAAAACCCACGGGATAAGTAGTTGAAATCCACTAGTGATTTCACCATTTTATCCAGCGTTGCGGGAGGAAGTTGGCCAAGACGACTGGCTACCGGTATATCAACCTGAACGATTAGATTATGGTGATTTTACCACAAATAGCAGAGCCGAGCTCATAATTAACAATAAAACAACAAAAAAATTCGGATTCACTCACGTCAAAGTTCCACTCACGAACTAACTGAATATCCATACGAATACGATTCACCACTATGTCCTAAAATAACACAAAAAATAAGTAAAGCAAGAAAAACTCACGAGTTTGACTCCACCCGTTTCACAGATGAAATCTTCGTAAGTACTTTGCGAGAGTTTGAAATGATCTAGGGCGTCTTCGCCAGGATCACCCACCATTTTCTGAAAGGAAAAAAGTAAAAATTATGTGAAATCTTGGAAAAATGAGAGCAAAGGAGGAACCAACGGGATCGCATGCCAGTAAACGCGCGAAAATTCCGCATTCAAACGGGTCACGGCCACACAGCTAACCATCAACATTAAATTGTTCAATTTAAAAAAGGGAATAGATAAAAAAGGCTATTTCAAGCAATCCTTCTCCCTAAATCGCAAAATTATGAAGCGAGAAGTGGCTAATTTAAGGCGGTCTTGCAGCGAATTTTGCAAAATAAACAGCTTATTTACGATAATAATACGAATAAAAAAACACAACTGATTCTATAGAAAGCATTCGGAAGAGACTAGTGACGCAAAAAATAAACCAGAGGCCAAAAACAAAACTGTAGTTTGACCAAACCACGCCCCTTTTCCTGAATTCGGACAAACACCAATGACCTGATTGTGCGAAATGAACACACTCGGAGGTTTGGCAATTCGCCAGCTAGGACTCTTTTCCAGGTGTATTTCTGAGCAATTGGTGAAATGCCCAATCCGTTTTGTCCAATTCGTAACTAAAGCTAACGAATGGTTTCGAAATAAACAGCTGATTTTCGAAAATAAAACTAGCACTAACAGTTAAATTATGTGGTAAAAAGGATCAAAAGGAGACGGCGGCGCAAAAATAACGCTCCGCATGGCAAAATGTTGTTTGACCTACTTTTGACTCAATGACGTCAGGTCATTCTGTGAACAAACTACAACTACACACGCGCTCAGCAGTCCTTTAAAAACGTTCTTTCCAAGTGGATTATTTTCGGACGAAGGTCGCGAAAACTGAACATAATGCAATGGTGACGTGACCTTTCAGCTGTTTTCTGGCTTTCAGAAAAAGTTTAAGAAAACCATCAATCCCATTGTGAGCCCGAACATTTGAAGAATTCATATGTATGCAACAGAAGAACACTGTCAGCTTCTTACAATAACAGAATAAGGAAATATTCATTCAAAGGGGAAAAGGACAAAAATTAAACGGAAAACTACAGTATGGACAGATGACGACCTGAGCCTGCTCAGGGGAGGGTGGTCTCGACGTTCTCCTGGTCGGAATCTCCTTCGAGAGCAGTCACATCAAAGGGAGCCTTAAAAACGAAGAAAATATGGGGAAAACATATAGGGTTACCTTATCGAGGTCAAAATTGTAGGTGCTGTCCATGTTCATCGACACATTGTCGTGGTTCGTCTGATTGAGTACAGAAGCCTGTTCAGCGACGGGCGGCGCAGTGAAGAGCTTCCTTGCCAGGTTGGTACTGGCACTCGCCGTCTGGACGTTCAACCTGGCCGGAGGCAGCTTCGGTTTCTCGAAGATGGACATTGTGTCGTTGCTGGCCGTTGGAGCTAAAAAATATAACCAATAAGGTTGAATTTGGGGTAGTACCTGAGCTGACCACGCCCTCGTTGGTGACATTGACGCGGACAATGGAGGAGGACGAGCCGAGTTCCTTGACCCTGAGGCCCTTCTTCTGCGGTCCTTGTGCCAGCCGTCTCTCCTGCTTCGTCATCGTCTCATTCCGCTGTTCCGACATGTTGAAAGAGCGAGCCAACTAAACCAGCGATATTAGGGGATCCAGGGAAGAAAAAAACCAACCGAAAGGCGTTTGAGGGGGTCTTCGATGGGAGCGGGAGTTTGCTGCTGAAGGAAAAGGGAGGGCTTGGCCGGAGTGAAAAGGGGAGGCTTCGCCGGAGTCTCGAAGGTCACATGGGCCTGCTTGTCAATCGTGCTGGTCGTCTTGGCCGGAGCTGGAGTCTTAGCCGAAAAGGGAAATGCTGGTGGTTTCGAAGCTCCTTCTGAAATCGAAAGTTTAAGGAAACAAGGAAATCAAGACCTGGCTTTTCACCCGAATCTTCATCATCCTTGTGGCTCTTCTTCAGGCCTTCGTACAACTGGAAGATGGTGTCATAGCGTGTCTTGGCGTTTTTCTCCCCAGTTGCCGCCCTTCGCGCCATCGCCTTAAATATTACATTAAAACGAGTTATCACGAATATCCTACCGTAAGCTCAATGTTCTTATCCAGGAGCTTGTTTTTCTCAAGTCGCAGCGAAGTGACAATCTCATTTGTGGAGTGAAGTTGTCCTCTGAATAAAAACAAATAGGAAATGAATAAGATGTTCCCACTTGAGGCTCTCCAGCATGGATCTGTAGATGGCGCTCTGCTCCTGGCCCTTCATTTTCTCTGCACGGCGGGCAACGTCGTTTTCGAGGGAATGGATGCGGCGCTGAAGGTGCTCCACCTCGATGCGACGTTTCGCTTCCTCGGCCTGCATCTCGACGCACACGCAACGACCCGTTTTCTGGAAATTACAGGTTGGACCAGACTTTTATGAATGAAACCCTAACACAGACCGCCTACCATGGCACATTCGGTTAAAGGATTGCCAAATTCCATTCCCGGCGCGGGTTTTAACCGAAATGGTGGGGTTAGCCCCGGGCTGCACCAGGGCTGGCAAAGGGCCGGCCCGGGCCGGCCGAATCGGTGAAAAGTTGGGCCCGGCCCCGCCCTCAAAAAAAAAGCCCTGGCTGCACGGCCTGGACTTCTGAGTGACGCCCCAGGCGTCCCGGAAAGACGTTTAGGCATAGAAATGAGGCGCGTTTTGCCGTAGTCGTAGTATATGTGTGGCGGCTTGTGCTAATTTTCCACCCTAAACCCCTCACCTCAACACCCTCCATCTTCGAAGCCAGCAGCCTCGCCTCCTCGACCTCTTCCGTGAGCCGGGCATTCGCCTTCCTCAGAGTTCTGTTCTCCGCGCCCACTGCGGTCGCCGTTTCCGCCAATTTATGGTATCCATCAGCTATCTGAATAAAGTTTTTTAAAGCAGAAAAAATAAATAAATAAACCTCGCCGAACATGGAGTTGCCCCTGGAAGCCATGGCCACATTGGCCTGCACATCGCTGATCTCGCACTGCAATTCGACGATCTGGGCAGCGGACGTCTAAAAATCTATGTAAACAGCGCGTAAAAGAATGGAACCTTGAGGTTCTTCTTCAAATCGGCGATTTCCTCCTGCGACATGTCGTACTGGCATCGGAGCTCCTCCAGTTCTGCCTTCAGCGAGTGCTCCTTATGCTGTGCAGTGGCGATGGCGAAAAGGAGCTGGTCGCGCTCTTCTTGCAGCTGCGCCTAAAAATCTCATTTTACGCATCAAAGGGCTGGCATGGCCACGTTGTCCGATAGTTGTTTAGAATTTTTTTCGCCATTTAGAACGTAGATTTCTCTATATACGAAAAACTCACAAATTCTCCCGAATCGCTGGGTTCCGAGACGACTTCGGATCTCTCGAAGACAGTTGGATTGCTCTCCAGTTCCTCCAGGGTCCTCTGCGCCTCTGCGAGGGCCCTCTTGGTCGCGTCCAACTCCAGCTGCACCCCGCACAGCTCATTCGTCCTCTCGTCCAGCTGCAAACGCCATAATTGCCCAATAAATGAAGCTAAAACCACCATTTCGCGCTGGCGCCTCAACTGGGACTCCAACTCGGTCTTGGCGGCGGAGGAAGCCTCGTTCAGCCGCTTCTGGGAAGAAGAACGAAGGGAGTTGATCTCCTCCTCCAACTCCTCCAGCTGTTCATCGCGCAGTTTTACGGTGGATTTCAGCGTTTTGTTGTCCTAGAAGTGGGATTTAAAAAAAAAGTTTAATAGCTCAACAAACATTCGTAAGCTGGACATTCGCATCGTACAGCTCCTGGATTTTTTCTCTTAGTTCTGGACTAATATTATTCATTTCGGCATGAATTCTGAAAAGAGAATATTATTTTTTACCAGTCACAAATAGAAGATAAATACAGACCGATAAAAAAGTTAAAACCTAGGTTTAGTAGCTAAGCCGCTTATTTCTTACCGAGCAGCAGGAAGTCTCTCCTCTGCACTTCCTCAAACAACGAAAAATTAGAACAGTCAAAACAGGTTCTACCTCAATTAATAAAATACCAGAGATTACTAACTAAATTATTAAAAGAAAGAATAAAACCGGTTCTGGTTAACCAGTGTTAACAAGGGACGGCAAGAGAGAGAGCTACTGCAAAAGCCTCGGCTGCGACCTCGAGTCGGCAATTTTCTACATTTATTAACAGCTGTTTGTTTCACTACCATGCGTGAGTAGAAATAGATTTAAAAAAAAGTCACGATTCGCTATTCAAAAACCCAATTTTATTAATTAAAACCCCTTAATTAAAAACACGGCAACAAGAAATTCAAATCTGTTATGTACCCGCGTGAAGTAGGCGTCATTTGGCGCATCACGTTTGGGGTAAATGGTCGGTATTCACACCTGGGTTTCCGAACAGATTGTGCCAAATTTCGCCAAAAAAAAAAATCTCCTATATCATCGGACCTAGGGTTACTCGGTCATAAATATGATGCTTTTATTTTTGCCTGTGGTGGCTATATATCCTTGGGATCAAAATATTCAGCAACATCATCTTTCTGTACCCTTCACGGGTAAAGTAAGAAAATTTGGTTGGGGTTTTTTTTAAAGATGTTTAACCATACAAGGCAGTCGAGTGTTTCATTACATCGATTTGGTTTTAATAGCTCACATTCAGACATATAGAGCAGCCATTGCGACTTTGCGATAGCTACTCTCGTAGAGCGCATTCCCCGAAGACGTCAGTGTGGCGAAATGCCGATGACGGTTGTGATGAAATGTTGAGCCATTCTCTCTCGCCTTCCCTCCGCCACTCGTCTGATCCAGGAACATTCATTAAATCAACAATGCATAGAACAACGGAATATAACTTAATCACAGGTATGTGCGAACTACCGCCTCTCCCTAGATTTTCTCTGTAAACCCAGCAGATCGAGGTATTTACAGGGCTGAGGTACGAACTATGGCCACTACAACAAGGCTACCGGCAAGGACAATAGTGAATTAGGGGTTGAGGCACGGGTATTCTGGCTGCGAGTCCCTGCTCGAGATTCCTGGAAAACAGATTGACTCGAGAGATTGGAATTGCTTGCCTTCATCTGCGTTGAAAGACAGGTTTCTGTTGTTACGGAGATCACTGGGACTCGTCGGATGCAGACGGGAACTGAAAAGGATTTCGGTACTTGTGGGTCAAATGGATAGGTCAATAATCGCCTAGATTTTAGCAATCCTTAGGTTTTTTTAAAGTCCTTGTCGAACCTGTTAATACTGGCAGTCTCCGAGTCGATGCAGGCCGAATCTCCAGTGTATTCGCTGACGCTGCGAGACATCGACGGCAGGGCAACTAAAAAGCGTTGAGACCTTTAAAAAAAGACTACTCACTCTCTGCGCCGTCTCCCAACTCCTTGTACCAATCGATGACATTCGTCTGTTTCTCGAAAAACGAAGCGCGTTCGCGAACCTAAAGAACGCTTGAAATGGCTGGAAATAGCACTACTACCTCATTCAAGGCGCGGGGAACCTCCTGGTAATTGGCGGGAACGGTTACATCCACGCTGGCGAAAAGGTTGTAGATCTCGTACACGTGGGAAATGGGCTGAAATCGAAAAAAGTCGAGGTTGCTCAGATCAGCCTACGTGGTTCGGCTTGATCTTTTTCGAAACCAACGTCTTTCGTTTTTGCACAGGGTCTGTCGGTTTTTGAGATTCGTCAGTCTTCCCGGGTTGCAAGTTAAGACGAGCAAAGGTCGAGGGAAACTCATCGGCAGAGTCGGAATCAGTCTCAGCGGTCGGTGGAGACGACTAAAAAGTAATTTAAGACGGCAGTTTTCTAGAATGATTTATTGTTATAATATTATTGTTAGGACAGAAATAATATCAAAAAGAGACGCACTCATGCATGGACAAGGTACCGACCCCCTCAGAAAGTGCGACCCCACCCTCAGCTGCCAAAATCCTCGCGCGTGAGGTAAAAAAAAACAGGTTGTCGAGTGCGATATGAAAATCGCGATAAGGTTATATCAATGTATTCAAAGTTTGGTTTTAAAGTTTTTACTGTGGGGCTGCTCGGGGTAGCACCCGAATTACGGGCGGTGCCTATGTGTAGCCGAAACGCGGATGCGACCCCGGGCAACCCCAAAAATGAATATTGTCAAAGCAAAGTTTGCATACGCATTCATATAGCCCTTAAGTACCTAATGATGTGTTTTCACTTACTTCTTCATACACTGGGACCCTCTCCATACTCGAGCGACCATCCTAACCGAGCCTCCGGGGCTTGTTCTTCTGTGGTTTTACACATTTAAACAAGGGTTAACGGAAATGGTAGGATCGTTACAACTAGAATCTTTTGAGTCTAAAAAAATACAAAAGTTTTTTGTATTCCTGAATACTCTAGACAACGTTGAGCGACATAAAACAGTTTGTCAGCATCGTTCAGATTTCAGACTCCCTGCGACCAATTAGGTAATTATGCAGTTTTTTTTATTGCGAGGCCAATCTGGCCCAATCTGCACTTTCATTTGGTGAGTTCTTAGGCTTGATGAACGCAAGCATACCGAGGATGGCTTGTACACCATCACTGACTATCAGTCCGAAGCATTTCTGGACACGTAATGTTTGCGAAATCTTTGTTTTAGGGAAAGGGGTATGTCCAAAGGCATTTTAAAAACCCGCCACTCACCGTTGCACAATCCGGGAGTTCCATCTGACTTTTGAGTTTCTCGAGGTAGCTGATGAGCCGTTTGCAGTCCCTCTTCTGCTCGAAGAAAGGCTCCAACTCCTCATCCTCCACCAAGGAACAGGAGACTGAACGATCAATCGAAAAAGCAAAGTAATTCCTCACTTGTTCTAGCACGGGCATTAGGGAACGTAGCCGGGTACGATGAATTCGCCGAGAGCGCCTTTTTCTACAAAAAAAACTATTCGAATGAAAATAAAACGACGAACCCTGTGTGACTTGACCCACTCTGAATAGTGGCCCCTCTGGTCGTTGTACTTGGCAATCAGCTGTCTCTTTTGTCCGTGTAAACCGTCGAGTCCCATCTGAATCTTCAGCCACTCGTCAGTCCGTTTGCGCTGCTCCGCCGTTTTAACCTGCTGTTCGGCCTTCAATCGGAATATCTCTCGGTAAGTCTCCTAAAAATAATTATTCTTCAAAATAAACAAGGTAACCTACATCATTTGTCCTCTTAAGCTTGTTAATATCCTCCTCAATGACGACGATTTTCTTGTTGAATTCGGCCAGTCTCCTATAAAATTCACAAATTATAGTGCATTTCCAAAAAAGAGTCAAGGAAAAAGGGATTTTCCTAAAGGAGAGGTACATTTGGTCCCGCCGCGATTTTGTATTTGTCTGCGCACTCCTCTTTTACAGTGATCTTTCGTTTGTTAAATTTCTTTTCACTTCAATGTTTCAAACTGGTAGTGGGGTAGACATCTAGGTCGTTGAAAGTTCGTCGATTCTTTGTTGGAAATGGACTATAACTCAGACATCGCAAATGGACGCAAGCATCAGAATCATAGCTAGACACGGTAAGGGGAGCTTAAATATATCGAAGATCCGGCTCAATTGGCTCATATCACCGGAATAGAACCGGGGTTTATTTTTCCGGGCGGCTAAAGCTACCGACGGGGTTCTCACGGACCGGGCCGGGCCAGTTGGAAAATTTTGGTCGGCCCGGCCCAGTCGGCCCGTTTTCCTTGTACCACTCAGTCAGATTGCCATCCACACGCCCAGGGTTCGATCCCGGTCGGTGACATTCTCTTTTGTACGACTAATATTGACGTATATGTTAGTAACAAACATTATTAAGTAATTTAAAACAGTTTAAAAAAAGTATTGTACCGATTTCAACAAAATTTAAAATTTGATAGCCGGGCCGTCCCAAAAAATCCCTCTTCCCGGCGCGGCATTTGAGAACCCCGGCTACCGAGAGCCGAAGAAGGCGTAAGACTCACTCCAGCTTGGTCCTGTTCCTTTTGAGGGCGTCGATCTCCTCCACCAAATGCTTCTCCTCTCTCACCGACAGATTCTGTTCCTTATAGCGCTGTTCAGCACTTTTCAGGTACTCTTCGAGCTTGTCGGAGGATCGGACGCGACAGTCCTTCTCCACTTCTTGACGACCTTTTTTCTTAAACAACTCATAAAAAGAGACAACGTTCAACCCACAAGAGTATCCAACGGTTTGCGCTTTTCGCTGATTTCCGCTTTCCTAGCGCTCACTTCGTGTGCCAGCTCCTCCCTCCTCTTTCGGATGGCCTCTTTGGCCAAGCGGGACTCAGAAATACTGCCGGGGTTCCCATCGCGGTTCAGTTTGATCTTGGCCTGGGAGAATATTGGATTAAAAACAGGATTGGTGAATTACCTGGTTGTGGAGGAATTCGATCTCTCCGTTGAGTCGGGCGATTTCCCTTTGAAAGACAGTTCTATTCGGTGGCTTCACCTTTTCTTCTTCATTTCCGTTGTCGATTCCTACGGTGCCATCTTGTACCATACTGAAACCCAGAGTTCTTTTAATAAATTGTTGGGCAATTTTATAAAGAGAAAGACATAAATAATAGCGAAATGTCAGAATTTAGCTAATTAATATGAAAAAAGCAGATGGGGGATTAAAAGAGCGGTTAACCTGACGTCTGCTAGAAAAAACGGGAAGTTCGCGCGACGTCAGCTTGAAAATACTCGCGCCAGCCGGCTGAGTGACCTTTTGCACCCCTCGGCTGGCAATAAGCACTTCTACGAAAATCAAAGAACAAACTACATTTTAGACAGGAATTAATTTTTTTTTATTATTAAAAAATTATCACGAAAAATATAACATGTGTCACCGAACTCGACATTAATTCGCACAACCATCTTCGAACCAAGTATGAAGGTTCTGGAACACTCTCACATGAGCGTAAGGGTTTTTGAACCAGGTGCTTCGACTACAGGAATTGTCCTCGGCCTGGAGACAAATTCGGTAGGTGTCGCCAGGCTCCGTTGTAGAATACATAACCTAAATGCGTAGGGCTTTTGCATTATGCTCTCTCTATCTCTTTCTCTATCTTTCTCGCTCTCGCTCTATCTCTCCTTCTCTCTGTCCCTATGTCTCTCCCCTTTCTCTCTCTCTCTCTCTCTCTCTCTCTCTCTCTCTCTTTCGCTCTCTCTAGCGTACCTCATACAACGTGTGCTGAGTTTTCCACCTGTCCGATATTCGAAAAGGCATATCTGGAATCCAATCTCTGCTTCTCACAACACGAAAACTCGCTGATAGCTGAAAGAAGATCTGCACTATAAGATTTTCATGAACCACTTTTAATCCGGATACAAATTGAGCATCTCCTGTTCGCGGAGAGTTGAAAGTGTAAAGGTTAAGTTTCCTAGTTGGGAACAATTTCTTTAAATAAAATGAGGCTACATGGGCTTGACTTCCACCCAGAGATGTACCGACGAGCTGGGATTACGGTATTTTGCAAAACAAAGCAAAATAGCACCAAGAAGTCGAATTTGGTGTATTTTGTTGTCAATTTCTTCACTTTGTCGCCGATTCCTCCGTTCCAGAGATCCCAAAATGTTTCATACACATAGCTGACAACACGTCCCTCATCATTCCCTACGGGACTCATTTTTCCCAAAATGTAGTGAGCGAATTGATTGAAAAACTGAAATTGCTGTAAGGATAAAGGTATTGAAGCGTAAACCTGAGATGAGGGTAAGCGTGTGGAAGTACGAAAACCTATAACGATAAATTTGAGGCTGTGGTGGAGAGCAACCAAGGCAGCACAACGGTCCTTTAAAGACAATAATTAGAGAAGACAAT
Organism: Oscheius myriophilus; assembly: GCA_964057215.1. Classification (NCBI taxonomy): domain Eukaryota; kingdom Metazoa; phylum Nematoda; class Chromadorea; order Rhabditida; family Rhabditidae; genus Oscheius; species Oscheius myriophilus. The sequence continues at coordinate 14,258,653 of OZ059906.1, forward strand.
ATAAGAGATTTACCCAGTCAAAGTGACATTTGGTTTCTAATGTTAGCAACAGCTCTACGTCTGGAGACAGCTTATCCGCGCATTGCGAAGCCTGAGTTTAGGATTCTTTCTTGTGACACATACACACACACACACACACACATACGCACACACACACACACACACACACACACACACACACACACACACACACACACACCGCCTTTTCGTTTCCATTGGCACTGTTGTTAATAGAGTTGCTTGCAGCAATTAGATAAAGAACTTCTCTTTTTACAAAAGATTCGTTGTAAAATGGCAGTTTCTAAATAAACCACCATATTGTGATTGGAAAAGTTTCTTTCCTCTTGTGAACTGGGAGCAAAAGGGCAATTGGTAAAGTGATCTACTGTATACAGGGGGTGACACTCGTACATCGACGATATACACTGTGAAGTAGAAATGCACCACCTGAAATCGAATACAACTTTTTCAAACCTTTCAAAAACGCTGTTGATAAACACTCGGAACTTATCTGCAAGATGATTTTGTGCAGTTCTCACAAGATTGGAGAGAATAACATATGTTTAGTGACGCAAGCAGGGGTAGGTGCACCAAGAGAACGAAAAACATCAAATGAGGTCGTAATTGCTGCAGGTGCAACTTTCTTCGTCAAACTTTGGTTTTGCAAAATCAGAAATTCGAATGCGTTAGAGCTCTCTTTTATCGGTGTGTGTTTGTGTGTGTGTGTGTGTGTGTGTGTGTGTGTGTGTGTGTGTGTGTGTGTGTGTGTCTGTCTGTCTGTCTGTCTGTGTCTGTGTGCCTGTGTGTTTGTTTGTTTGTTTGTTTAATAATCCGTGTAGTTTACCGAACAAAACGAGAAAAATGCTTAAAACGACAATTTCAAGAACCAGTTTACTCGGAAGACATGTAAGATTGCACTATTCGGACACAGGTACAATTGACGTCTTCTTCAATTTCTCACATCTCTTCACCGTTTCAAGTTGACTACAACATTTTCGCCATCGTCGACATTCACTGGTTCCTCGTGGGATTTGGTCACAACCTGCACATCGCTGATGAGGGAGGCGTCCTTGAGAGGCGGCGGATTGTCACGGACCTCCTCCTTCACTTCAGGCTTTTTCGGTTCTACTTTTACCTTTAACAGCGTTTCCCTCGGTTACAGTACAAATCATACCTCCGGCACTACGGGGGAGATGAAAACAGGCTTTTCCGGTTCCAGTTTCAACGGTTCGACAGCATTCAATTTCTCAGCGGCCTCTGTAAACTTCTTTTCTGATCCCTCTGGAACTATATTCTCTGTCGACTTTGGAGTTGGCACCGGGGATTCTTCCTTCGGTTTCATCAGTTTCATGGGCCCATCTGAATCAAATTTACGCTTTGAAACAGTGATTTTTCAACGTATGTTGTAGTGAAACTCACCCTCGACCGGAGCGTCGTCCTCATCCATCTTCTCCCCCTTCACTTCCTTCGGCTTCTTAGCCTTCTTCTTTCCCCTCTTTTTCTGTTTCATCTTCTTCTCCGCCTCTTTCTTCTTGCATCTGATTATTAACATGACTCCGATGATGCCTCCGGTAACGAAGACCACGATGACCACTCCCACAACTATCCACACCCACCATCTAATAATGCGATCTTACAATAAACAGTAACACGTACAAGTCAGTTTTGTCTTTTCCTGATGATTTGTCGGCATCGGTGGTTTTGACAGCACTATTCTCGTTGCTAGAAATCTATTCTTGTAATGAATCTGATGCGGAATTCACCTGTTTTCATCCGCATCATCGTCATTTGGTGAATTAGTCGAAGTCCCCGTTGAATTCATTCTGTTGACACTTCTGGTTTCAGCCTGAGAAATGACAAAGGTTTGTTACAGTATGCATTACCAAGACGGCGTAGAGCAGAAGAAGACACAGAACGACCCTCATCCGGAAAACAAGAACAAAATGTGAAAATGGGCGACCCACGTTATGCTGCGTCCTTTTCCGTGAAGCACAGACCGCATCGGTCATTTTTCTTACGTACTCGCCCTCGACTGGCCGTTATGCATTACAGAAATTCGGGAAATTTCAGCTCAAGCCGATTCAGCAGCGACTCTTTTACGGTAACTCACACTGCAACAAATTATACTTTGGAGGATTCAGGTGGCCAGAGAGGCCAATGGAGGACACGTCTCTCGCATCATTCACTACAGCTCTTCCAGCCAGGGTAAGCTCTGTCTCTGTCTCTGTCTCTGTCTCTGTCTCTGTCTCTGTCTCTGTCTCTGTCTCTGTCTCTGTCTCTGTCTCTGTCTCTGTCTCTGTCTCTGTCTCTGTCTCTGTCTCTGTCTCTGTCTCTGCCTATGTTTTGTATCTATTCTCTGCTTACTTATCGTTTCAGTTTCCGTGGTTTCCGTCCCTGCTTCTGAGCCCCGTCATCCGGTTTTCTCCCGTCGACACGACGTGCCCGGCTTCACTTCCCTGCGTCAGTTGGTCAAGCCTAACACTGGTGTGACCATCGTCAACGTATACAACAAGGATGTTGGAAATTTCCTTTTTTCACATCGACCTCTGTATTTTAGAACGAGAAGCCCAAAAAGCACGAAAAGCCGAGACACAAATCTCAGAAGAGTGTTAAGGTTATCGCTCCGGTCTTTAGTCCTCCTAAGGGAACTGAGATTCAGAAGAGATCTGAGCTCCAAGTGGAGCCTACCCAGTCTGCCTTTTATGAACCTGAGGTGTTTTCCAATAAGGGTTTTTGTAAGATCAATTGCAGGAGCCGCAGCACGGATGCCTGGCTACTGATGAGGAGAGACGTCGTGTCATTAAGGAACCCACAAATGCCTTGCCGAAGTGGAACCAGGCGGAGGCCGCTGCAGCTAAGCACAGCATGTACATCGACGATGTAAGAGAAACATAGATATATTGGAAAATAAGTTCAGTACGACGAGAGAAAGGCTCAGCGTGAGTGGGACAATTACTACGCTGGCAGGCAGAAGACCTCGGGGCAGACGGTCAACCCCAAACGTTCCGACATCTTGCCCCAGGGGAGGTGAGCCTTAAAAACTCGTCATTGGAGTCTGGGGTACATGAGTTTTGCAGCGGCGAGGCTGCGGGCAACTCTGAGCGGGCTGTGTCGCTGAAGTCGCCGAAGGGCCATGTGTCTGCTCCTGTTGCGGAGGGCGGTCAGGACCACGCCAGCGGAGCCTTCTATGGAACGACAGAAACGGAGCGCATCTGCATGAACGCCATCCAGCACGTGCTGATGGCCGAGAAGGAGCTTCAGATGCTGCAGTTCACTTCGGACAATGTGCTGCCGCAGACGAAGCAATGTCTGGAGAAGGTGCGCTGGGTGCACGAGTGTCTGAAGCTCTTCAACACGCACTTCAAAGACCTTCAGGCGGAGACGGACGAGTGCCTTCAGAAGAAGGTTGGTAGATAATGAGATGACTTTAACGGGAGATTCAGACGGGAAACCACTTCACCATCAACATGAAGGCCGCTCCGAAGAACGACCTACCCTTCCCCGCCCACATGTGATAGCACAAATAAAAGATCTGACGAGTATTTACTGGGAGATCACATATGGAGCAGAGCTTCGGTTACCACCCGCTGACGTTCCTCGGGCTTCAGGAACTTGGCGATACCTAGATTATTTGAGTAAATAGAGTGCGATGAGGTTGAACCTAGGAAGAGGCGTGGATGCGCGGGCAGCAGCAGGCGTTTGAACTCGAGGAAGATTTTGTCGAAACTCGTTTTTCCAATCTTGTACGCCTTTAACACGGACAGAACAGCATCCGACTGGTCAGAGGACTTTAGCTGAAAATTGAATGTTATCCGGGCAGGGAGGGTAAATAACCATTTTCAAGTAGTCTGCATTCGAAAGATTGAGTACTTCGGCGACTTTGGGAGGCTGCTGCGATTCCTCAGCTGATCCATCCACTCGAACAATTGACTGTGAGTTCTGCTCGACTGGCCTTGAACTCCCAGAGCGGGCCACCTAAAACACAAGCGATGGATGAGCATTTGTCGACACTACCAGTTTGATTCTTTTCCTGGCAGGCGCCTGAACGGGAGCCTCTGCGACGATAGAGCCGAACGACGAGGGCAGCACAACCTTTTCCTGGCGTTTCGGAGGGGAGTGGCTGTCTTGGGACTTAAAATCACAAAATACAACATGAAATTAAAAATCTAACCTCTCCCAGATCAGCGAGACTTTGAACGGATGGGGCCGAAGGCGCCTTTTCTACGATCACATCTTCGTCGTCGAGCACAACGCAATCGGCCAGATCGATTTTGGGACCACAGTTCCTAACAAGGTAAAAAACTACTTACAAAAACACCCTACCCCAGGTCGATCGGGGCCTTGTGTTTCCTCTCCTTCTTCATTCCTCCGCCAATGCTCGCCAGCTTCGTTCGGGATAGCTGAAGGTTCGTGGATGAGTGAAAATGACCTGATCTACCTGAATATCATGGCCTCGCTCCCTGAAGAACGTATTCGTCACGGTGTGGAAGCCATCGAACTCTTCGAAGACTCGGATGGACGGACGCAACCACGCGGAGAAACTCGTCTGAGGAGCTGTGGAGAAACTGAGGAGGAGTTGGAAAAGAAGGGAAGACACACCGTGAATCGAGCAGAGCGACCACTCCGAAGTCATTGACATGGCGGAGCACACGGCCGATAGCCTGGTTCACGGCACGGAATCCCTCCATCTGGTACCACATGTCGGAGGTTTGCAGCTGAAATAGAAGGATTAGATAGAGAAAGAAAGAGAGAGAGAGAGAGAGAGAGAGAGAGAGAGAGAGAGAGAGAGACCTTGGGGTCCTTGGCTCTCTTCTCGTCCAAATAGATCCTCTTCAATTTCACTCGCGGGTCGGCGATCGGAGGATACGGTATGCCAATGACGGCGACGGCTCTCGAATCCGCATCGGCAAAGTCGATTCCCTCACTCACCTGAAACGTTCTAAGAAATATAATATTTCTAAAATAACTAAACAAAAAAAACGAATAAATTACAAACCTTTCCCCTGCAAACGGCCATGAACATGCCTCCCTTTGTATCCCGCACGGCCGTTGTGAATTCCATCCTCACAGCGGTCAATTCCCTCTGAAAATAGCCAACTCTTAACCAATTGTTTAAAGCAAAAATGACAACGGGTCAGCCCGCTTTACTAATTTCTATCCAAATCGTCATGAATTCTTCTCAGAAGTTTTACCTTGTTCTTCGGTTCCACGACGACCGTCTTCAGCTGCTCCAGTTGCTCCCAAATCGACTGTTTCCTCAACGCAGACTTCTGCTTCAAAACTTCGATAATCTTGTACATAAGACCGTAGGAAGCGAAAAAGACGAGAATTCCTAAACATTTCCGTTAAGGCCTTAACCGTAACTACCTTGAGGCACGGTCTTTGCCAGATGAACCAAAGACTCTCCAACACCACAGAGGTAGTCCACATTTCCCCTAAACTTCGATTTTAGGTAGTTTAAAACTTTGATGCCCACCTGTTGGCGAACTTCCCGTTGAGCATTTCTCCCTTGCCGGGGCCTCGTTTCACAATCCCTGCGATCACTTGGCTGTTCTTCGCCGCGTGTCCGTTTTCCAAGGTGCAGCCAAAGTTGCTAAAATAAAGGTTTAAAGGAAAATTCAATCGATAGCTACAGTCCAATGTTGCTGATGAAATTGGGCAGAGGAGAAAGGGTTCCACTGGTGACGATTACGGAGCGAACGCCTCTTTGCTTCAGGGATTGCATGGCCAAGTTGGCGGTAAAACACCAGTATTTCAGACTGAGCTGGAAGGAAAAAATGAGGAAGGATGTCGTCTCAAACTCTCAGTCACTCACTCCCTCAATCTCTCTCTCTCTCTCTCTCACTCTCTCTATACCTTGGATGCCTGTTCTTTGTCCTCGTTCTCCTCCCTGATCATGTACAGTTTAAAATCCTTTGCCATCGCCTGAACCGACTGTCCCTCGTAGGACTGCAATCACTTAATCTCCAGGGTTACTGTAACATCCCCTACCACTTGTTTCCTGGCCACATTCTCTTTTCCACAGAAACTCGGATGAGACGCGTAAACGACGGACAGGAATCCTTCCATTTTGCTCAAGTACCCCTTGCTTTCGACAGCCATTGCTCCCAGCAGTTCGGCTGTAATTTAAAACTACAACGGTAATGGTAAAGGGGACCTTTCTCGTGCAGGAATTTCGAGGCCCCGTGGAGGATTTTGGTGACTTCGTCGGCTTTGTCATAGGAAAACTGAGCCTTTCCCAGGATGTTCAACATGGCGTCTCCTGGATACACCTAAAACGTGAAATGTAGCACGAATGCAAGAAAAAAACCTTTCCGGGGAAATCGTAGTAGGTCTTGCCTTGTTTGTCATTGGTATAGGCTTCTTCAATCTGTTTCTCCAGTTCGAACATCATAGCTAAATAAAGATAAATAAGTGAGTTAGACCAATACTCTAAATTGGGAACACATATGGGCGTTAGCCCGACTTTGACGGCTGGGGGGTCTCGCCAAGAAGAATTTTTTTTTTACGAGAGGGGGTTTCGCTAGGCCCTTTAAGGTCATATTAAAAGGCGGGGGTCTCCCCCAGGCAGGGCCAACAGTTTGCGCTTTTTTTCTCTTTTTTTCCATTTCCTCAACGCACCCCCCTTTTGGAATAAATGTGGTGCTTCGTGGGTGGTTCACCGTAATTGGTACCAGCCGGATGTCAATAGGGACTGAAATGACGTCATTGGTACCCCTTAACGTACCCTAACTTTCTAATAAAAGTTTGAAAAAGCAAGGTATAGCCCATGGTTGGCCTCGTTTCGAGTAAAGCGATGGAGCTGTGCCCATATATAATTAGGGACGGTCTCGCCCAAACCACAGTGATAGAGTTCGGCCCATGTATGTTCTCCCACCCAAATTTAGGGCATTAGGGCCTAATCTTAACCCAGCCATGGGCTATACCTTGTTTTTTTAAACTTTTATTACAAAGGGATGGTGCGTTAAAAGACATAATGACGTCATTTCATTCCATATTGACACCCGGCTGGTACTAATTACGGTAGACCACCCACGATGTACCACATTTATTACAAAAGGGGTTCGTTTAGGATATAGATCAAACTTTTTGCCATGTTTATCTTACCCAGAAGGGCTGTTTATCTTACCCAGAAGGGCCGCCGCTTCGCCGACCTGAAAAGCCGGCTCCTCCTTTTTCTTCGTTTCCTTGCTTTTCCCAAAAGCCTCTGTGCAGTTGTCCTAAACAAAAGTAGTTATTTCAAAATCCGTGAGTTCATACCAATTCCGTTCGTACGTTCTCCAGATCGTCTTGCATCAGTTCAATCGCCTTCTTCAACTCGCGGATGCACATGGCAATGTCCGTACTCGTCAATTCCACAGAGACGCATTCCTCACAAACTGCCTCCTGAAGACGAACAAAATCATCAGAAGACAGGCCACACGAACCAAATTGTGAGCCTCGTCGAAGATGACGATGCTGTCCTTCAGGTCGATTTTGTGCAGTTTCCTCAACTCTGGACTGATGAGGTAATTGTAGGGAAGGAGGATCAACTCGGCCGACTCTTGCATCTGCCGAGTGCGGAAGTAGGGACAATGACTGAAGTTAAACAATACCCAAAGTCTGAGAAACACTCACTTGTTCTTCTTGGCCACCGAAACAAGGTCTTCAATGTCCAAAACATCACCGCTATTTCCGTATATTCCCTTGAGATCCTCCGATTTGCAAGCTAAATTCAGTTCAAATTTAAAGTAGGATGGAAAACGAACCGTCCCATTTGTTGTAGTAGTGACACGTCCTTTTGGATACCATACTGCGGCACATGATCGACTGGAAATTGTAGAATAAAGAGCATATGAATAGACACAAACCTTGATTCTGTTCTCCTTCTCTTTTACCACTTTGTCGTGAATGCACAGCTGATCGCGGGAGCCTATCACAGCCGTTGGAACACTGAAACATGCATTCCTCCCGATTTTTCCCTCTCCCAGTTTAAACTCACATTTTGTAAACAGTTTTGTTCAGCTCTCGGATGACTTGTGCCAGCTGGCTGTGAGTCCTTGAACAGTAGTAAATCTTCGGGAAGAAATTCAGCGGAGTGGTTACATCGGCTGAAACACAGACAGCATTGTCTGCAAGAATTAGCCTCACCGTTGACCATGGCTATAGAATCTTTGAGGGAAGGTCGGAACTGCGACTTCTGTTGTTGTAACCAACCCAGTGTCGAGCACAAAAGGGACAGGGTCTTTCCAGTTCCAGTTGGAGACTCGAGCGCCGCGTCGCATTTCTGAACCAAAAAAGTGACATTTTGTGGAAAAACACAAGTCGCTGCGGTCAAATTTATAGTGCGCAAGTACTATCACAGGGCCCCCCATTCACTATAAAGGTTAACAAAAGAACATGGCTTATAACTTTTTTTACTTAAAAATACGGAGGTGCTGGTGACAGCCAACTGTCCTATTGCGCCTTGGGTGACCTTTATTTCAAATACCATCAACGATTCACGATCATTAGTGTTATACACAACGGTGGACAATTCTAGCTCCCCTTGGAACCATTCTTGGGGGCCCCCACCGCATTCGGGCCCATATCCCCGGCGTTTGCCCAAAATCGGGAGAGAAAAACTGAGCAGCGTTGCCGAATTCTACCACTACGCCTTTCCTCCGCTGGCCATAACAAAAACTGACCATCTGAAGTGCTTGGATGACCTTTGTCATGTAGTTCTGCTGACATTCGTACGGCTCGTAGGGAAATTCTACATCGACCCCGGCCACTTTCGTGACCACCATTGTGCTACAAGCAGAATTAACACAGAACAACCAAGGATTACGCAAATACACACGCCACACCAAGCCATGCAACATCGACCAAGGATTCAAGAAACAGAATTTATTTCTGTGCAACAATAACAATATTCCTAGGGGAATTAACAGGATTGAACAAGGCAAAGGAAGAGGCGGTGAACCCGTTCTCTCGGAGAAAAGAGATGCGATCGGAAACAAGAATGTGCTCAACAACGGGGGCCAGCAGAAGACGGAGGCAGTAGAAGGAGAAGACACGCCGCGAGAAGAGGGAGTGATCGGCCAAAATGCAATGTATTTCGGGATTTGTCTCAATCTGCAAATGAATTATAACAGGACACAAATGACTTCAAACCTGAATGAGGACTCCATTGAGGAGGTCGTCCTGTCCACGGAGGGCCTGCCCCGCATATTCCGTGAAAGTTAGCGAGTCGGCTTTCTTGACACTCTTCATCGGCATGTGACGAGACTTTTCGGAACCCGTGTGACGCAAGATGGCCAGTTCGAGCAGGGCTCGGTAGAAATGCCCGCAATGCCCAGCTTCAAGCTGAAATATAGCACATTAACCTTTTCACTGACTTACTTTAATTTTTTTCTTAATATTAAACACACGATAATTTATAGGGTGTTTTCCCGCTCATTTCACCTCTCAACATGGGAAGGTTCGACTCACACATGGGCGTCAGCTCGACTATGACGGTAAAGGGCGTGGTATCGCTAGATTCCAAAATAGGTCATTGTTAAAAAGAGTGGGTGTCTCGCGGCGACCCAAGCGCCGGAGCTATGCCCGTGTATGCCCAGGATTTTGGGGAAATAATGGGCGGTAGCGCCTCCGAGGCCCCAAATTTAAGGCATACTTTCAGAGATGAAAACATGGTGATTCTGAATTACCCCCTCACCTCATTTCCGAGCTGCTGTGCGAACTGCTCAACAGCGTGACAAGCCAGTTCCCGTGCCGCATAGGAAAGTTCGGTATGGGCAAAACGTCTGCTGAGGGGAAATCCTAAAGCGTGTGGTACCTAAAAACATTTGATAAATTGGACACGAAGCGCAAAATACCTTATCGTGACTGTCCCAATCCTGGCGAAAGAGTTTATCCACGCCACCGTTCAATTTGTGGTAGCAACAGCCAAAGAGAACCAAAGATCGGATTTCGTCAAAGGCGATGAAGGAGCGGAGGATCGTGGCCGAGAGGTCTCCGCACGGATGGAGACCCAACAAAACTCCTCGCTCTCCTGAATAAATAGAATAAATGTCAGGTGAAGTAGCGTCAACCTAGATTTTCGTCGAAGGAAGCGGAAGACGAGGGGTCCAGGAAACACTCGACCCTTTTCGGCATAGTGGCATCCGAGCGTAGCCGATTGCGGGTCCGGGCGTCGATTTCCTGCGACAACTCTACAAACTATAAAAGAATTAGTGATAGAAAACAGAATTACCCTCGAGTTGCCCTCGATCGTCTGAACACTGACTGACGGCATCTCCAAGGCGAGGATGCGTGATAGGTGGCCCAAACCAGCACCGACGTCCACTGCGAAATCGAAGCCAGTTCCATCCAGATGGAGGATCTTGAGGAGGGCGAGGATTCGGTCAATCTCGTGCTGCTTCTTCTCCTTGATTCGAACACGGAGGTGCTGACGAGAAGTGATTTTTGGGAAATCTTCGGATGGACAGACTTCAAAAGACTGAAACGAAAGATAATGAGAAGCATTAAAAGCCGAATCGACCGGAAAATTGGTTTTACCCCATGCTCCCTATGGTATAAGAACTGATTTTTCTAATGTTGGTTTCATTACATTCCAGACTAAACAGGCTTCTCGCAGACATTGGGGAATTCGGAATCACTTTTACCACGTCGACAAAAAATGAAATGGTCTCGAACAGAAAGGCACGGAAAGAAGATTTTGCGCAAGTGATGTTCCAGGCTATTTAAGATTGAAATAGAACAAACCTTTGTTAGCAAGAGGGAAGAGAGTTCGTCCGGCGAACTCATTCCGCGACGGGAATCTACGAAAATGGAGGTAAGCCGTCGTAGACACAGGACGGCTAGTGGGAGAGGGCCAACCGAGGCAGACGGATTGAGGACTCTGCTCCAAACTTCATTCTAAGAAACATTGAATATATGCGTAGTTAAAGGTAACTCACATCGGCTTTCTCCATAAATCTTTTCCAAAGCGGCGGTACATTGATCCAATGGTCTTCGACGAAAAAGTCGATGAGGTAGCTGTCGATTTGTTGTTTGAACAGGAGGGAAAGACGGAGGGCCAGATCGTCCATTCTACTTTGAAAATACACATGTTATATTTCAACATTGAGGTATACATGGTGAAACCAGGCAATGAGACAAATAAAGTGCGATCAGGGTTTAATTCTTGGAGCACAGATCATCGAATTTCACAGAAACACACACGGTATCGGAGGCTCTAAAATATGACGTCTGTGATGGATTCAGGGGCTGGGGGTACCTAAGAGCTGTGACGTGTTGCACTCCAATGGGCGTCATCATTCCTTCGACCAGAAAATGTGAGCCATCCCCATTTACAGCCACAATTTTCCAGCTCACGGCAGTATTCTCATGCATCGCTACGTCAGCTTAAACGCGTCCTGAATAAGGTGTAAACGGTGTCAACCATTTCCCCGGTCATTGAACTCGCAACAAGAAGAAACCTCTCAAGCAAGTCACTGCGCTCGTTTTGCCCTTCCATTCGATAGGATAATCACGATACCGCAGTCCGACGGATAAGTAACGGACAGACTCATCCTCAAGAAATTTAAAGACAGGTAAAATCGACAAAAAAACAAGCTTCAAAAACAAGATAACAAAGCTTCATAGCAATAAGAAACAACAAATTTGGATGATTCCAGCAGCAAAGCCCGACGGAGGAGCACGATTTGCAGAAAGCTGGGGGGTCTAGAGGTTGATTTTTTGCCGGGGGTTCCATTTCGGCCTTGGAGAGGAACTGGGGCAGGACAGCCTGAGGAGTTCTTCGGTTCCAAAAGCACGAGATGTCATCAGAGCGGCAGATGGCTACCGCTCTTATGATCTTTACATGGCCTTTGCCGAATATCATGTCATGTTTCTCACCACAGCACGGAGTCTTATCTGAACGTACTCATGGGGCCGGGGTTCAATACCTCGAGGCACAGCGTGGGGAAAGATTCCTTTCGATACATACATCTGTCTCTTTTTTGCCAGGACGGGGGAACACGTGATACATTATCATGGAAAGTTGCCAGCGGGGGTTCCTGAAGACGTAGTTCTCTTCCTGGGATTTCGCCATGAAGAATACGATGGCCTGATGAAACATGAGCTGCGTCTTGGTGAAGCTCTGGGCCAATACTGCCAAGTGGATCTTTGTGGCTGACTCCAGGTCATAATTCTCTGACCAGAGGTTCTTGAGAAGTTACAAAGAAAATGCGGGTCATGCCATCAACTCTGGTGAAACCGAGGTAGGCGGCTTCAGTCGGGGAGTACATGTATTCAGATCCGACTCTCGGAGGTAGGTAGGTGGATAGTTTCAAGTATCTGGTCATTGCGGCGCTCAGGTTCTTAATGTCTTTTCAGTATGGAACCCCGAATTCCAACTTATAGTTGAGTTTCGGGTAGACAAAGGAACGTATGGCATCAAGGTTCTGGTCTATTGCAAGGTTGCTAGCATCGATGTTTCTCAGGAAGGGGATTGGGTCATCTGTCAGGTCGACCAGGCGGTAGGCAACGTTGGAACCGACATCGATACCAATGTACTTGAAATAACCTTCGAAATCGATCTTTTGCAAGCGTTCGCCTTTGATCAGGACATGCTGAGTGTTACGGATGGAACCTGCAGGGCTGGAAAAGGGCTGGGCCAAATTTGGGCCCGGCCCGCTCCTTAAAAATCCGGCCCGGCCCTCAAATTTACCAGCAGGGGAACCTGTCAACATGACGTACACTGCACACTAGGCCGGCTTGAAGATTCAAAAATTGACTTTACTGGCCAGATCGACCAGTTTGTTCAATTTGCTCTGAAGCCGATGTACGTTCTCGTCCAGAATCGCTAAATCGTCGGCATAGACCAACAGGGAGTGCCAGGTGTTTTCTAACTTGTACCCTTCCTTGGAGCGTACATATCTCCGAATGAAGGGTTCCAGGCACAGGTTGAAAAAAGTGGGACTAATTGGGTCCCCCTGTCTGGTACCTGTGTTCTAGGGAATCTCAGGCTTTTCGTGTTGTATTTGGAAGACTGCAGGGCAGCCTGGATAAACTGGATGCTGGTGTTTATGGAGCCTCCCTTCTTGAAACCTGGTTGCTGGTTGGTGAAGCAACCGGCAACCTCACTGATTCGACTGTTCGAGATTGCCGTGTACGATTTATAGATCGTGGGCAACAATGCAATCGGTCTCCAGTTGGAAGGATTCATAGGGTCACGATTGTCTTAGATGTCCTCCAGGAGTCTGGGATCCATTTGAGAGTCCTTGCCAGGTTCAAGGTATACTGCATGATGAGAGTTTCAGGGTCATACTTTAACCAATCACCATAAGTCAGCCCGTCCATGCCGGGGGTATTGTCTTTATTCAGATTTTGCAGTGTCGCTTTGATGTCAATGTCTGTGATTCTGCGTGTGAAATCCGCCCTCATATCGATTTTGGGGATGGATTTACAAATCACTTTTATGTCCTGGTCGGTGACGTCGGGTACACTCGCCCCCTTGCCCCAGTGCTCCTCGAGAACTTTCAAGAAAATCGGGCAGGGAGTGGCATTCTCAACTTTCAATGTTTTGATCAACTTCGCGCGATTGGCAGTGTAGGCCCATTCGAGGTCGTCATCAGGTATTCCGCCCCAGTTGGGCTCACCTACGGGGGATTCCAGGAGGCTAGGAATGTGCTTTCTATTAAGGGACTCTGCATAAGCTCTGCCATTGACAAATTTCCTTATTTCTTTCATGAAAGTTCTCAGTCATGAACTTTACTTTCAGGTTGTGCCGGAGCTGTCCGGGAATTAGGATTTCCTGCTTCTCCTCTAACAGCTTGTTCAGGGTTGAGGTCATGATGCAAATGAGAGGACCACAATCGTATGTGTTCCTCTGCTTCTGAACATTCTCATACACTACTGTCGGGTGTAACCATGTAATGCGCCAAGACCTCAGGAAATCAATGATTCGTTGGGGGGGGGGGGGGGGGCTGGGGAGGCTGGAAGGGATCCATATACCTTCCTTCAAGTTCCCCTTCTCGGTGGTCCTGAGGTGGATTAAAATCCAGTGTCGCTTGTGTTCCGAATGAACAATTCCTTGTACTCCTCAACCACCTCCCTCAGTTCGTATATGGGCCGAGCCTGCTCCCAGTAAGGGATCCAGACAGCTGGTTCAATCACGTAGACCGAAATCATAGATTTTAAAACCCAGCAAACTACGTAGATTTTTTTCGCTGGGGGCTCCATTTCGGACTTGGACAAGAACTGGGACAGGACAAGCTGAGGGGGTTCTTCGGTTCTATAGACATTACCCGGAATGGACCTGTGGTAAATGTACCGACTCCACGCCACTGTAGTTTTCACCATGAGGTAAGCTAGGACTTTCTTATGACGGGGATCAATGTCACTGCATTGAAGGTGACCTCATTCTTCTCTCTCCAACTGCCAAGGGCTCCGACCACCAAAGAGTGGAGGGAGACCTCTGCATTCGGATATTGGCAGATGAGGTCACGGACCAAGCGGTTGTACTTTCTGTGCTTTCTCTCGTTGCTGACCTCCAAGGCCTTGGGGTAGTAGTCATAGGGACTGGCAACGTCGACAACCACGATTTCATTCTCTTTCCGACGGTTTAGGCGCATTCGCAAGACAATGTCAGGTCTTTTGTTTTCTGTGGCTTCCTTCACTCTCTGATCAGATGCCATCAAGTAGTGGCTCTTAGAGCCCAACTTCATGCCATCTTCCGGGAGGTAGTGAATGGCGTTGTGTCTGAGGGTGTACAAGGGTTTCGTGTGAGGGCAGATGTTCAACGCGTGGAATAGATCGAATTCAGGATCTCCACAGTGGGGACACACAGCAGAGCTGAGGTTATTCGTGTACTTAGACAAGTGGTCTCCAGGTAAGAATGTCGCCCTTATTTTGGCCTTGTGAATGAACTTGGTTCCCCTTGGGAGAGCCAAATTATGCCCGGTTTCATGAAGAAGCACGAGATATCGTGGCAGATGGCTGCCGCTCTGACGATTCCATTGTTCTTGGAGTTAGTGGACACCCATCGCATGTGGATCCCTTCTTTCACTTGTTGGGTGAGGTAGTCGACGGGATTCGTCACTACGTCACCTTTGCCGAATATCTTATCCTCTTTATCACCACAGCGACGGTATCTCAGCTGTACGAACTCATCGGGGCCGGGGTTAACCACATCAAGACACAAGGTGGGGAAGATTCCCTTCGACATATAGATCTGCCTCTTTTCTGCCCGGGGGTGGGGGAATCTCCAATGGTACATGATCATGGAAAGTCTTCCACGGGGGTTTCTAAGGACGTAGTTCTCGACTTGGGACTTTTTCATGAAAAAGTCGATGGCTTCATGGAACAAGAGGTGTGACTTGGTGAAGCTTTGAGCCAAGACTGTCAGGTGGATCTTTGTGGCTGATACCAGTTCCGGGTTCTCCTCAAGTTCTTAATGTCTTTCCAGAATGGAACTCCGAATTCTAACTTATAGTTGAGTTTCGGGTAGACAAAGGAGCGAATGGCATGGAGTTTCTGGTCTATGGCAAGATTGCTAAACGCAATGTTGCTCAGGAATGGTATGAGGTCATCAGTCAGATCGGTCAAATGATAGGCGACATTGGAACCGAGATCGATGCCGAGGTATTTGAAGGAACCTTCGGAGTCGATCTTTTTCAAGCGTTCTCACTTGATCAGGTCTACGTCATGTTGTCAGGGTCCATCCGTAACACCCAGCATGACATGCTGGGTGTTACGGATGGACCCTGACAACATGACGTAGACTGCACATTTAGCCGGCTTGAAGATCAAGTTAACCTTACTGGCCTGATCGACCAGTTTGTTCAACTGGCTCTGAAGCCGATGTACGTTCTCGTCCAGAATCGCTAAATCGTCGGCATAGGCCAACAGAGAGTGCCAGGTGTTTTCTAACTTGTACCCTTCCTTGGAGCGTACATATCTCCGAATGAAGGGTTCGAGACACAGGTTAAAGAAAGTGGGACTAATTGGGTCCCCCTGTCTGGGACCTGTGTTCTGGGGAATCTCTGCTGTTTCACCCTTTTCTGTCTTGATGACGGTCGTGTTGTCGTGGAATATGTCCTCCACTATCTCCAACATATCTTTGGGAAATCCGAAGTTCCGAAGGACAGCCAGTAGGAGACGGTGGGGCACCGAACCAAAAGCATTCTTCAAGTCAAGGAACGCTACGGTCAGGCTTCGCGTGTTGTACTTGGAATGCTGCAAAGCAGCCTGAATGATATGTATGCTGGTGTTAATGGGAACTCCCTTCTTGAAACCTCGTTGCTGGTTGCTGAAGCAACCGGCCACCTCACTGATACGACTGTTCCAGATTGCAGTGTATAACTTATAAATCGTGGGCAACAATGCAATTGGCCTCCAGTTGGAAGGATTCATAGGGTCACCCCCTTGAACAAGAGGATTGTCTTCGATTTCCTCCAGGAGTCTGGGATCCATCTAAGAGTCCTCGCCAGGTTCAATATGTACTGCATTATGAGGGTTTCTGGGTCATACTTCAACCAATCGCCATAAGTCAGACCGTCCATGCCGGGGGTACTGTCTTTGTTGAGGTTTTGCAGAGTCGCTTTGATGTCGATGTCTGTAATTCTGCGCGTGAAACCCGCCCTGATATCGATTTTGGGGATGGATTTGCAAATCACTTTTATGTCTTGATCGGAGACGTTGGGTTCACTCGCCTCTTTACCCCAGTGCTCTTCGAGAACTTTCAGGGAGATGGGGCAGGGAGTGGCATCCTCATCTTTCAGTGCTTTAATCAGCTTCGCGCGGTTGGCGGCATACGTTCGCATGACTTCTATCGGGTTGTTCAGATTGACCTGACGTGGGAGTGGCCTTTTTCTGTGTTTCTCACGGGACTTCTAGATCTGGATCAAAGTGTCATCAGGAGGAAGGTACTCCCTCTCCAGTCTGGCTTCGAATTCCCTGATTCGATTTCTTTTCAGGTCGCCCTGTGTAATTTGTTCACACACCCAGTTGAACTGGTGCCGAGGGAATCCGTTCTTTTCCATTTCTTCATCATTGTCAGAAAGCCAGACTACCATCTTCGTGTAGGCCCATTCGAGGTCTTCATCGGGGATTCCACCCCAGTTTGGCTCGCCTACGGTGGCTTCCAGAAGGCTAGGAATGTGCTTCCTGTTCTCGAGGGCCTCCGCATAAGCACGGTCGTTGACAAATTTGCCTAGTTCTGTGTTCTCCGTTATGAACTTCACTTTCAGATTGTGACGGAGCTGTCCTGGTGTAAGGACACTGATTTCCTGTTTCTCCTCTAACACCTTTACCAGAGTAGAGGCCATGGTACAAATGAGAGGACCACAATCATATGTGTTCCTCTGCTTCTGGACTTTCTCGTAAACTGCTGCCGGATGCACCCATGTGATGCGCCAAGACCTGAGGAACTCAGTGATTCGGTGCGGTGGCTGGGCCGGCTGGAAGGGATCCATGTACCTTCCTTCGAGTTTCCCTTCCTCGGTAGTACTGAGGTGGATTAGAGTCCAATGGTCACTTGTGTTCACAGGGATAAACACTTCCTTGTACTCCGCAACCACCTCCCTCAATTCGTAGATGGGCCGAGCCTGTTCCCAGTACTGGATCCAGACAGCTATTTCAATCACGTAGACAGAAACCATTGATTTTAATGCCCAGCTGACTACGTCATCTGAGAACCAAGAGTTCCGGCCCACGTTGTGTTCTAAGCACGCAAAGCCATCTGGCAGGGTGATGAATGGAACAATGTTCCTGGAAACGGGGGCTACAGCCGTGGGATGGGCCTGGGAAAGCAGAGGTTTCGGTGCTGATAGAGGGGGTTACTCGAGTACTGGAGTCATCGGAGCATCCGATGTGGTGTCTGGTGCCGATGGTGAGGCTTCTGGTGGGTCTGAGTGGGCAGGTAGTACCTCTGTCTGGGTCGTGATCTCTGTGGCCTTGACTTTCCTGCTGGGCCTAAGGGCCACCCGACCGTCACTGAACACAGTACGTCTACCGATCAGCTGTCTCTCCACGTGGAACCTAAGGATTTGCGGCGTGCGGACCTGAAGGAGGCATTTCGCACACATGTAATCCCCTCCTAAGGTGCCTCTGATGTACTTCACGTCGTATGACTTGATGTGGGTCACAATCTTTTCCCAGACTTTCTGCTCCACCTTGCGATAGGTGGCAATGTCCACGCAACAGACTCTACATGTCATAATCAGGGACCTAGGAGTCAGATGGCCGTTGTCCGACTTCCTGTTGTAGTGGGAAGAGACCGCCTCCTTGCTGAGTTCTCTCTATCTGGGTCCGGTTGGTATGTGACAACTTGTGAAAACCTGCGAGTGCACCTGCCGCACTAAAGGGTGCGAGCCGCCGGATAGAAAATTCTAATTACTAGGTCGCCCTGGTTGTCTGTTGATTCCAGAGGTCTTTCAATGTCTGGGACCACACACACACAGGGGGGTAAACCCTGTTAACATTGGGTGGATTTGGGTTCTGGGGAAGGGGGTCGTCGCCGCTTTCCTCAGAGGAGTCAGCGGGAGAAGAAGCCCCGTTCTGAGCGCTTACGCTGAGACATCGCTTGCAGGATTGTTGAGACATCGCTTGCAAAACCCTTGATTACCAAAGGAACGGTTGCAGGAGAGGAAGGCGGAAACAACCAAGAGGAAGATCCTTGAAAGCCGACTTCACGAGGAGTAAAGCGGACTTCGTAACTCTGCTTATAGCCGTCGCCAATGCTACTCTCGCCCAATAGTTGTCGTCAAACGGGCATCATTCCAATTTGTGCCTTCATTCTGTTGATATTACGATTCTATGCTTATCTATCATCAACAGAGAATACTTTAACAAAATTGGCATGATGCCCGTTTGGCGTCAGCTATAGCTCTGTGCAAATGACATCAGACGCGGATTTGCGTACGAAATTCCTGTGTTGTAGGATACGTACACAATACTGCGTCAGGGTTACAATTGCGAATCGACCAAAAAGTAAAATTGGCGAAGGCTATACCTCCATTTGAGGAGTTCCATGATAATTGGTTGAGCGGCGGCGGCGGCCCGTAGAGAGCCGCCTCTATGATGTCGAATCACTTTTCTGGCACATCCATAAACATGTCGAAGAATTTCTCCAAGTTGCAGCCGATCATTCGTTTTCAGCCTTAAAACAAGCAAACCCAGTAACCAACCTTGGAGGTTCTTAATCCGAGTGTGAAGTCGAATTCCAAGTTCATCTTGCCGCGAGGGCAGGGTCATACTTTGTGATCTAGAATCTGATCTATGGTCAAACCGAGCTTAAGCGTGTCGGTGACGACAATTCTGAGTGGTCAATTGGGTCTGAGGGGCAAGCAATGTGGAGTTTGACCGCCAACATTGGTAAGTTTATCGTGTAACAAATTGGACCAAAGTCCAAAGGCGGAAGATCAAAAGATCACAGGTATACATATGGCTAAGATGTTCGACAGACGGCTGGCCAGGAGTCTTGCAAACGTAGGCCTTTTTCAGAGGACCCAAATCTGAGGCATACTTTCACGCCCCTCACCTCATTTTCGAGCTGCTATGCGAACTGCTCAACGGCGTGACAAGCCAATTTGCGTGCCGCATAGGAAAGTTCCGGGTGGGCAAGACGTCTCCGTGTGTTTGCAAACCCTTAAAACATATGTAACAAACTTAAACCGAAGAGCAAAATACCTCATCGTGACTGTCCCAATCCTGGCGAAAGAGTTTATCCACGCCACCGTTCAATTTGTGGTAGCAACAGCCAAAGAGAACCAAAGATCGGACTTCGTCAAAGGCGATGAAAGAGTGCAGGATCGTCGCCGAGAGGTCTCCGCACGGATGGAGACCAAGGGTGGCTACGGGCCCGGCCGGGCCGGCCCGCGGTCAAAAATTCCAAAAGTTGGAAAAAATAGTTTTTCACGATTTATGTGCAGGAACTGCGTATCTATTGTACCTAATGTATAAAAGGATCTATTGTACCTAATGTATAAAACAACTATGGCAAAAAAGTTTTGTCGGCCGGGGATCGAACTGGGGCAACTTCGGATTACCAGTCCGACCTCTTAGCCACTCGGCCATGAAAAACATACAAAATTTATAAAGGGTAGTTCGAATCCTCCTTCACACAGTATGTTTTGCACAATTAGAACTATGTTTTGCAACAACCAGAACTTAAAAATAATAACTTTGAAAAGAGTTACATTTAAAAATAGATTTTCGACAAAAAAAAAATCGGGCCGGCCCGTTCCTCAAATTTTCTCGGCCCGGCCCGCTGATCAGCCACGCTTGATGGAGACCCAACAAAACTCCTCGCTCTCCTCAATAAAAAGAATAAATATCAGGTTAAGCAGCGTCAACCTAGATTTTCGTCGAAGGAAGCGGAAGACGAGGGGTCCAGGAAACACTCGACCCTTTTCGGCATAGTGGCATCCGAGCGTAGCCGATTGCGGGTCCGGGCGTCGATTTCCTGCGACAACTCTACAAACTATAAAATAATTAGTGATAGAAAACAGAATTACCCTCGAGTTGCCCGCGATCGTCTGAACACTGACTGACGGCATATCCAAGGCGAGGATGTGTGATAGGTGGCCCAAACCAGCACCGACGTCCACTGCGAAATCGAAGCCAGTTCCATCCAGATGGAGGATCTTGAGGAGGGCGAGGATTCGGTCAATCTCGTGCTGCTTCTTCTCCTTGATTCGAACACGGAGGTGCTCACGAGAAGTGATTTTTGGGAAATCTTCGGATGGACAGACTTCAGAAGACTGAAACGAAAGATAATGAGAAGCATTAAAAGCCGAATCGACCGGAAAATTGGTTTTACCCCTCCCTATGGTATAAGAATTGATTTTTCTAATGTTGGTTTCACTACATTCCATACTAAACAGGCTTCTCGCAGACATTGGGGAATTCGGAATCACTTTTACCACGTCGACAAAAAATGAAATGGTCTCGAACAGAAAGGCACGGAAAGAAGATTTTGCGCAAGTGATGTTCCAGGCTATTTAAGATTGAAATAGAACAAACCTTTGTTAGCAAGAGGGAAGAGAGTTCGTCCGGCGAACTCATTCCGCGACGGGAATCTACGAAAAGGGAGGTAAGCCGTCGTAGACACAGGACGGCTAGTGGGAGAGGGCCAACCGAGGCAGACGGATTGAGGACTCTGCTCCAAACTTCATTCTAAGAAACATTGAATATATGCGCAGTTAAAGGTAACTCACATCGGCTTTCTCCATAAATCTTTTCCAAAGCGGCGGTAAATTGGTCTTCGACGAAAAAGTCGATGAGGTAGCTGTCGATTTGTTGCTTGAACAGGATGGAAAGATGGAGGGCCAAGCTGTCCATTCTCCTTTGAAAATACACAAATTATATTAACAAGGAAGGTATGCATGGTGAGACCAGAAAATGAGACAAATAGTGAGAGCAGGGTTTAATTCTTCGAGCACAGGTCATCGAATTTCACAGAAACACACAGGTATGGAAGGCACCAAAAATATGACGTTTCTGATAAATTCGTTTAGTCATTGCCGGTCGAGGTGAACTCTCCCTTTAATGTTTGAAGGAACTCCAGCTGCCAAACAACCTGCCTTGGTTCCGCCACGGTTAGCATGGCAAAGTGCCAAGGCAATGAAATGCAACGAATACGCGGTTTTTAGCGTTTATCGTGACGGGACTCTTTGTCCAAACGCTGACAACCGGGAGGGATTTGGCAAAATTCCAGTTCTGTTTTTGAAGTAACCCGAGTTACCAATGGAAAAGGCCGTGACTTCCCTACTGCCGTGTATTCTCATCATGCATCACTAGTGTATTTTTATGCATCACTACATCTGCTTTTGATAACGATTCATAGCAACAAAAACAACACACTTAGATTATTCCAACGGTGAAGCCCGTCGGGTGTGCTGGGGCTTAGGGAGCGCAGGCGGGAATAAGGGGGAAATATTCACATTGAGATCGAGAGCACGGCCTTTCTGGACGGGAAGTAGGCGGTAATGGAAACGTCGGCCGAGCCGCGATGCAGCCGCCGCGCGGCTCAAAAACAATTGAAATCGCAAAAATGGACGTTCTCTTTCTTTATTTCACGGTTAAAACAAGTCTAATATAGCAAATAAAAGTGGCATAAAGTGAAAACCCGAGTAATAAATTCATTTTATGAGAAAAATCGAATGAAATCACGATATTTGTAGGGTTTGAAGAGTTCCACCCTTGCTTTTGCTTTGAAAGGAGCACACGTGCTTTAAAAGTGTTAATATTGAGCGACCGTAATCCCCGCAGGGGAAAATTTTGAATTCCCGCCAATGGTCCGTGGCCGGTACGCAATGACGGGGAACTTCCCAAATTGCGTAAAGCAGAAAGGTCGTGAGAGCGACAGCCGATGCACCAAGAGACAGCAAAGGTTACCCCCAACCGGCTCGGGCTCGCGGCCTGTGAGAGGAAGAAGAAGGATAAGGTGAAGAAACAAATTCACAAGAAACAACATATCTTGCGAGGGTAAAAAGAAAAAAATAAACAGAATGGTAATAAAATTCATTGAAATACCGTGTTCACACGAACTGTCGTGTCACTGAAAACTTGGTACGCAATTCGACTGCCACGACCAAGACATGAGTGCCGCATGGTTTTTGCAATCGGCAAGCGGCTTTTTAGCGGAGTTTCGCGGCGGAACCCAGGTCTAATGCAATCTATTGCAGTGAAGCAATCTTGCAGCAAACCTTAGATTCCTGGAATATTTGGCTGATATCTGAGTTCATAAATGAATAGCACAGCCACGTATCCTTTGGCCTGAGTTTTTTTCGAGGATCGAAAATGATTCAATCCAAAGAAACACGGTTTTTCGTGATTCTCTTGAATATTTGCTGAGAACATATATGTGCCAAAATTCACGCCAAATGAAGCATGTATTGTTTACCAATCAGCGACCAAAATAAAGCTATCCAGACTTCACGTTTGCTGCAAGAGTGTTGTGCACGACGTTTTACCGTGACCGCTGTTTAAGAATTCAAAAAAAAAAAACAGGGTGCCTCTGATGAAGCGTTATTCTTCACATTTGTTATTGAAATTACATATATCGGCGTAATACATCCCATTTTGTCTTTTTAAACTCAATAATGGAAAAGTCCTTAAAAAATGAGTTTTAAAAGGCATTTTCCTTCGCCAGTTTGAAACGCAGGGTTATCGTTCCGGGACCCGCCTCCAATGAAACAGGCCTGCTTCCGAAATACGGCTGCCGCAAACGTGAGAATCCTGGGCTGTTTTTCTTATGTTTCTTCTTAAAAGTTGATGAAGTACACTTCTATCATTTGGCCAGAATTTTTTGCCGACCCAAAAATCTGTACGGACAAAGAAACACGGTTTTCTCTGTTTTTAGTTATTTTCCAACCGAAGAAATTTAGCGAAAAAAAATCAGGCCAAATAAGGCATTGATGGGCTAAACGTTGACATCATGACGGCTAAACATAAAAACAGGGGCCTAATGGAAGTTCGAAAGACTTGGTCGATCTAATCTTTGAACTTCTTGGCATAAGGTGACAATTCATCCTTGTTAAGAAACGGAGGCAGCACATACAGGAGTTTCTTCCAATCTGAACAGTGATAAATATAACGTCTCCAGGGCAGAGCAGTTTTAACTAACTATAAAGAGGCAGGCCAATATCTCTTCGTGGCAACTATCACTTCCTACGGCCTTGAACGTGTCCCAGCTGTCTCGGAGTCGATCTTTTTCAAGCCTTCTCCCTTGATCAGGACATGCTGTGTGTTACGGATGGACCCTGACAACATGACGTAGACTGCACATTTAGCCGGCTTAAAGATCAAGTTAACTTTACTAGCCTGATCGACCAGTTTGTTCAACTTGCTCTGAAGCCGGTGTACGTTCTCGTCCAGAATCGCTAAATCGTCGGCATAGGCCAACAGAGAGTGCCAGGTGTTTTCTAACTTGTACCCTTCCTTGGAGCGTACATATCTCCGAATGAAGGGTTCGAGGCACAGGTTAAAGAAAGTGGGACTAATTGGGTCCCCCTGTCTGGGACCTGTGTTCTGGGGAATCTCTGCCGTTTCACCCTTTTCTGTCTTGATGACGGTCGTGTTGTCGTGGTATATGTCCTCCACTATCTCCAACATATCCTTGGGAAATCCGAAGTTCCGAAGGACAGCCAGTAGGAGACGGTGGGGGCACCGAACCAAAAGCATTCTTCAAGTCAAGGAACGCTACGGTCAGGCTTCGCGTGTTGTACTTGGAATGCTGCAAAGCAGCCTGAATGATATGTATGCTTGTGTTAATGGGAACTCCCTTCTTGAAACCTCGTTGCTGGTTGCTGAAGCAACCGGCCACCTCACTGATACGACTGTTCCAGATTGCAGTGTATAACTTATAAATCGTGGGCAACAATGCAATCGGCCTCCAGTTGGAAGGATTCATAGGGTCACCCCCTTGAACAAGAGGATTGTCTTCGATTTCCTCCAGGAGTCTGGGATCCATCTAAGAGTTCTCGCCAGGTTCAAGATGTACTGCATAATGAGGGTCTCTGGGTCATACTTTAACCAGTCGCCTTAGATCAGACCGTCCATGCCGGGGGTACTGTCTTTGTTGAGATTTTGCAGAGTCGCTTTGATGTCAATGTCTGTTATTCTGCGCGTGAAATCCGCCCTGATGTCGATTTTGGGGATGGATTTGCAAATCTCCTCAATGTCCTGATCGGAGACGTTGGGTGCACTCGTCTCCTTACCCCAGTGCTCCTCGAGAACTTTCAAGGAAATGGGGCAAGGAGTGGCATCCTCATCTTTCAGTGCTTTAATCAGCTTCGCGCGGTTGGCGGCATATGTTCGCATGACTTCTATCGGGTTGTTCATATTGACCTGGCGTGGGAGTGGTCTTTTTCTGTGTTTCTCACGGGACTTCTTGATCTGGAACAAAGTGTCATCCGGAGGGAGGTACTCCCTCTCCAGTCTGGCTTCGAATTCCCTGATTCGATTTCTTTTCAGGTCGCCCATCATGTGTGTAATTTGTTCACACACCCAGTTGAACTGGTGCCGAGGGAATCCGTTCTTTTCCATTGCTTCATCATTGTCAGAAAGCCAGGCTACCATCTTCGTGTAGGCCCATTCAAGGTCTTCATCGGGAATTCCACCCCAGATGGGCTCGCCTAGAAGGCTAGAAATGTTCCTGTTCTCGAGGGCCTTAGCGTAAGCACGGTCGTTGACAAGTTTGCCTAGTTCTGTGTTCTCCGTTGTGAACTTCACTTTCAGATTGTGACGGAGCTGTCCTGGTGTAAGGACACTGATGTCCTGTTTCTCCTCTAACACCTGTATCAGAGTAGAGGCCATGATACAAATGAGAGGACCACAATCATATGTGTTCCTCTGCTTCTGGACTTTCTCGTAAACTGCTGCCGGATGCACCCATGTGATGCGCCAAGACCTGAGGAACTCAGTGATTCGGTGCGGTGGCTGGGCCGGCTGGAAGGGATCCATGTACCTTCCTTCGAGTTTCCCTTCCTCGGTAGTACTGAGGTGGATCAGAGTCCAATGGTCACTTGTGTTTACAGGAATAAACACTTCCTTGTACTCTGCAACCACCTCCCTCAATTCGTAGATGGGTCGAGCCTGTTCCCAGTACTGGATCCAGACAGCTGGTTCAATCACGTAAACAAAAACCATTGATTTTAATGCCCAGCTGACTACGTCATCTGAGAACGAAGAGTTTCGGCCCACGTTGTGTTCTAAGCACGCGAAGCCATCTGGCAAAGTTATGAATGGAACAATGTTCCTGACAACGGGGGCTACATCCGTGGGGTGGCCTGGGGGAGCAGAGGTTTCGGTGCTGGTTGAGGAGGATCCTCAGAGACTGGGTGCATCGGAGCATCCGAAGTGGTATCTGGTGCCGATGGTGGGGCTTTTGGTGGGTCTGAGTGGACAGGTTGTGCCTCTGTCTGAGTCATGATTTCTGTGGCCTTGACTTTCCTGCTGGGCCTGAGGCACACCCGGCCGTCACTGAACACAGTACGTCTACCAATCAGCTGTCTGGGCCCTTTATTGCCCGTGCAGGTCTCCACGTGGAACCTAAGGATTTGTGGCGTGCGGAAATGAAGGAGGCATTTCGCACACATGTAATCCCCTCCTAAGGTGCCTCTGATGTACTTCACGTCGTGTGACTTGATGTGGGTCACAATCTTTTCCCAGACTTTCTGCTCCACCTTGCGATAGGTGGCAATGTCCACGCAACAGACTCTACATGTCATAATCAGGGACGTAGGAGTCAGATGGCCGTTGTCCGACTTCCTGTTGTAGTGGGAAGAGACCGCCTCCTTGCTGAGTTCTCTCTATCTGGGTCCGGTTGGTATGTGACACCTTGGGAGAACCTGCGAATGCACCTGCCACACTGGAGCGTGCGAGCCGCCGGGTAGAAAATTCTGGCGATCAGGTCGCCCTGGCTATCAGTAGATTCTAGTGGTCTTTCTATATCTGGGATCACACACACAGTGGGGTTAACCTTGTTTACAATGGGTGAGATTGGGTTCTGGGGAAGGGGGTCGTCGCCGCTTTCCTCGGAGGAGTCAGCAGGAGAAGAAGCCCCGTCCTGAGCGTTTACACCTTGTTGAGACATCGCCTGCAAACCCTTGATTACCAAAGGAACGGTTGCAGGAGAAGAGGCGGAAACAGCTAAAACGAAGATCCTTGAGAGCGGACTTCACGAGAAGAGCACACAACAACATCACAGGAAAATGAGTGAAGAGTTGAACCCACCACTGGTATCTTGTTGTCCATTAGGACCCCCATTCAACAAGAACAAAATTATCCACTTCTTTTATTCACAAGAGGGTACCTGCGGCTCGCGGATGGTTCCCAGTGGGAGGCTTCAACAATTCACAGACGGACCGAAGGGAAAACGGGGACCAATGAACAAAAGGTACAGGTTGGCCTAAGCGGCGCACTTGGGTAAAACATAATGAGGAAACTCAAGAGGCTAACATGCACAGCAGATCAACTTGGTGGCCAGAGTCGGTTCATGGCTTAAAAGAGGGGCAGAGAAAGGGAGACCTGCAGATGACCAGTATCGGGACAGGCTACATAACAAGGATAACAAACAACAAGGAGAGCTAGAAATGGGCCAGGGGGTGGTCTTAGTGCCTTCGAGGCTTCCTGGCTTCTTCGTTCTTCTTGGGACGGTTACCCGCCGCGAGCCTGTCACGGAAGGCCTGCTGCTTCTCCTGGTCAGACCGGTCGTTGCGGGACTGTCGCTGGTTCCTGCGGAACCCCTGCGAGCAAACACTGGCTTTGGCGATGGCTTCACGGAGCTTTTCAGTAGATGCTAGATGGAACAAATAAGTCATGAATTATACGAATAACCAACCAGGAGTCGGTGAGGTTCTTGGAGGGCTTCGACTTCCTTGGGATCCAAGTTCATCTCCGCCACCGACATGGGCGACTGTTCCAGAAGCCTCCGGGCCTGTTCCCCGTATGGGTCGATCCTATTCTCCTGTGTGGTGTTCTTGGGACCCGGAGGGACGATCTCATCCACATCGTACTCGGCCAAGTCTTCGTTAGCATCCTCCATTTCTACGTCATCATTCTGAGACGGGATGACCTGATAAGCAAATAAACAAGGGAATGATCCCACCTCCATCCTGATGAAGAAATCTCCGAGGTCAACTTGTTCTCCGTCTTGACCGACGATTTCGTTCGCAGCCACTTGGCCAAGGACTTGGTGTTCAACGTCGACGAACTGCTCGTGCTCGAACTGGACATTGTCGTTCACGAAGTGCTCCACAATGGGCGCCTGGTGTTCTACCTTAACTCAAAGGGTCCGAATGGGACAGAGTGAGTAAACATACGGGGGGCTGTTCCACTTGCTGCTGCTCCTGGTGGGGAGGATCAGCGATGGGTTCGATCTGGGCGTGGGCCACAGCCTGAGCTCTGGCGATCTCCTGGTTCTGGACGGCCAGCCTAGCCTGTGCAGCAGCGCGGACACTAGCCTGCGAAAACAAGGGCTTACATTAGATAGTGATAGCTAATACCTGGGCGAACGGGCGAACCCGAAAAAGGAGTGAAACTTGAAGGAAACATTCAGATTTCAGTGCGTGCGCATTTCGTAAAAAAAAATTTATATATCCTGATCCGGATTCTTGAAGTGTGCTTTACTAACAAAAATACCAAAAACGGGATGCCAGAGGAATTTCTAAAAAGGCGCCTGTGTAAATATTAACAAAATCGTTTATAGTTCGTATGAGAATCATTGCCGCACCGCGCTCGTTGTGACGCATCGCGGTCGGGGTGGAGATCCCTCCGCCTTGGGAACGGTTTCACGACAAGTTATCCGCCACTTCCGACAATTTATCCGGATATTGTCAGGTTAATCTAAGGCTCTGATCTAAGAATCCGTACTTAGTACGGTAGTTCCTTTGAAAAAACAGCAAAATTCAAAAACCCCGCTGTTGACAAGTTAAAGTTTACGATGGTGCCAGCAGCGAATAACCCTGAATTTAATGTGAGCTCGTCACAGACGGGGTCGTAACTGTAGTCGCAAAGCAAAATTCACCGTAGTATCTTTCTTTTTAGGGAGTTGTAGGCAGTTTTGCGAAGAATTAATACTCCTACTAGCGTAGTCTAACTAAACTCCGTTAATACTAGGCAAGTCTAACTAAACTCCGTTAATTAATACTCACGCACCACGGTCACGTGGACCGTTCCCCATTTCCCGAATGGAACCGTCTGCGCTAATACTACCAGGTGATGAAATAAAGTCACAGGAAACACGATATACTCGCGAGGGTCAAATAAAAAAAAAAGAATGGTAATAAAATGAACTGAAATACCGTGTTTGGCGAATTGTCGCGTGACTGAGAACTTGGTACGCAATTCAACGCCCACGACCAAGGCAGGAAAAGTCTCTTCGATTTACGGCTGAATACGAAAACAGGGGTTGACTGGAAGTTTTGAAGACCACGGTGAGATCTGGCCCAAGTGAGGACGGACCTGGCACTCGTCCAAGAAATCCGTACTGACTACGGTAATTATTTCAAAATACACTGAAAATTCAAAAGCCGCGCTCACGAGATGTACACGCTGAGTCATACACCCAGCGTACACCTTGACTTGTCAACGGCGCGATTTTTGAATTTCAATGATTTTTAAAATGAATTACCGTAACCAGTACGGATTCCTTGGACGAGTGCCAAGTCCGCCTTGACTTGGGTGGCTGGTATCGCTGGTCTCGCCGTGAGACTTGGTCGATCTTATCTTTGGACTTCTTGGTGTGAGATGGCAACTCAGCCTTTTTAAGGAACTGATACAATTCATACTGGGAATGTTATTCCGTTCTGAATCTCTGACCATGGAATGAGCTGTGAAAAATATAACGGCTCCCGGCCAAATCGGTCCTAACAATGTGGTAGGTATAATATATCTTCATGGCGACTATCAATTCCTACGGCCTTGAACATGTCTTAGCTCTCCTTTCTCCAGCTGTCCATGTCACCCACCTAAAGGGAAGGGAGTGTGTTGTGACCTTGGCATTTGGTTTGGCTGCCTTGGTGTCTTTCAGCAGTTGATTCTACTTTCCACCTTTCCAGTTGTGACTGTTGTTCAATGCCTGTGGGTCATAGTCGTATGGGCTGTGTCACATCAATCACTTCGATTGCATTCTCTTTGTACCTGTTGGGGTGGATTCTCATCACAATGCCGGATATCTGGTTTATGGAAGCTTCCATCATTCTCTGATCGGATGCCAGAAGGCAACCATGGAAAAATTTGAGGACGGGGCGAGAAAATTTTAGGAACGGCCCGGCCCGAAATGTTTTTCTTATGTGTAATTTTTCAGATTGAAATAAGGCATAAATTTTTGGCCGGGCCGGATAGTGAAAATTGGGGTGCGGTCCGACCCCTTTCCATGGTTGCAGAAAGTTTTTCAGAAGAGAGATAGCGGTTCTTCGTACCTAGCTTAATGTCATTCTCTAGAAAGTCGTGAATTGTTGTACAAGGGTTTAGTGCAAGGGTTGCTCAAGGCCAGCCCGCCACAGATATTTTCTCGGCCCTCGGTCGAAATTTTTGCCAGTTAAAAAAAACAGGCTCATGGTTTAGTTAAAATTTGGGTAGACAAAACCCTTGATCGCATCTAATTTCTAATCAATGGCAAGTTTGCTGGTTTCAATGTTCCTCAGGAACGACACAGGGTTTTCTAGCAAGCAAGGGATGCGACATTGGATCCAAGACGAATAGACAAATGATAAACAATGACAAAGGGATTGCAGGGACTGAGCCCAAAATGAAAATGAGACAAATCAAGTGAAATCAATTTATTTCCTCGAGCACGTGTCCTCAAATTTCACAGAAACGCACACGGTATCGGAGGCTCTGAAAATGTGAAGTCTCTTGTGGATTCAGGAGCTGACAATGAGAGTACCTCAGGGCTGCGATGTCCTGCACTCAGATGGGCGTTACCATACCTCCGATGAGGAAATGAGAGCCATCCCCCTTTACAGCCACTATTTTCCCGCTCACAGTAGTATTCTCATGCATGGCTACATCAGCCTAAACGCTTGCAATATAAGATGTTACAAGAGTTTTAACCCTTTTCCTATTCATTGAACTCGCAAAGCGAAGAAACCTCTCTCGCAATCCACTGCGCTCATTTTGTTCATCCATTCTATAAGATTATTAGTGCTACTTCTTCTTGCAAAATTAGAATATTACTGAAAACGGCAAATACGGCATACCAGCGCGCAGAAGTGTTAAAGACAGCCAGACTTGACAGAAAAAGAAGTCATTTTGATAACAACGTTTCATAGCAACAAGAAACAACAAATTTAGATGATTCCAATGCGGTTGGCCACATCTAAAGCATCAAAGTCCGGGGTAAGACGAACGTAGGCTTTCTTCTGCATGAGAGGGGTGATGAGGGTGTTGATCTGAAAATGAATACGATTAGAAGGACCAATAAATTATTAAATTTAGTGGCTTGTAACAAATCGTAAATGTTATACGCCTCCATTCAAACCACCAAGAAATTCATAATTCAAAGTGGGGCTTACAGAGGCAAAGACCTAGCATGTAATAATTACAAAAACACTACCTTCTGGACGTCGAAGTTGTAGAGCTTCTTGACGGCGGCCTTGATCTGGTGCTTGTTGGCCTTCTCGTCGACGATGAAGACAAGAGTGTTGTGGTCCTCAATCTTCTTCATGGCAGACTCGGTGGTCAGCGGGTGCTTCACGATGGTCCAAGCATCGAGCTTGTTGCGAGCGGGGGCGCTCTTGCGGGGGTACCTGCAATTATCGAAATTGATACAAATACCGGGCTATCTCAAATTAAGGGGGCACCACAAAAACTAAAGTGTTCATTTTAGGCTTGCACGACAACATATCCGCCGATGTGAGATCGTAAAGACACCCGGTAACAACGCGACAAATTATCCAAATAACTATGCTATGTATATTCATTGCACGGTAATCCAGTTATGACCCACCAGTTATTACCTGACATGATTAGTGAGCGAATAGATAGGGGTGCAAAAAATGCGCAACCAAAAATTCAGCAAAACTTTCGAATTCGAGAACTAATCAGGATTACCGAAAAAAGGTCTACCTGGGAACCCTAGAGGTCTTGAGGGTCCTGGGGCGGTGGAAGTGCACGGAAGTGCGGACCTTCTTCTTGTGAACGGTGTTCTGTCCCTTCACGACCTTCTTCTTGGCGTCGACGGCCTTAGCGACCTTCTTCACTACAGCCTTAGGAGCCATTTCACCCTGCAAACAAGCAATTGATTGGGGAAGACGTGCAAGGGGTATGTAAAGAGGGTCAGAGAACCCATATAACGACAAACAACTAGGAAATGTGACATATATTAGTATCAGCAATGTACAGAGATCGAGGTAAGTGAAGAGTAAAGCAAAAAAGTCACAAAGCACTAACACGAGAAGTGGGGGGATCGAAAGAACTGGAAGACCCGTATTCAAAAAAGCGAGTAGACTCGTCATGTTTAATTTCGGGATCCTGCCCAAATAACCTGTAGGCAAAATATGCAGCTAATACAATAAGACCCATCACAATTAAACCTAATATTACTAGAATCCAAACGGACAGTGTCAGTTGCCTGCGGACAGAAACTTCTGATGGGGGGAAGGTAGTCGTGAAGTAATTGACCAATTTCGGGATATGCTGATTCCAAAAGTTAACGTTTTCATCGCGGTAATCAATAGAAAGTTTCCCAGGAATCGAAGTAGAGGAAAACTGGGTGTAATTAAAATCAAGATAATTGTGGCGTCTGGGCTGGTAAGCGGACCAAGTTCCATCATTTAAAAAGTTGGGGTCCCTGAAAAAAAAATCTTTCGCGTGCACAACACAACCCTACAGGTAGGTAGCAAAGCGCCGAAAGACATTTGAAAGTATTTGGCTAGCATTGCGGTCTGCTTCAGAAAACGTAAAGTTCCGCAAATGGTATGGAACAAGTGAAGGAGGAAGAAATGGAAATCCTAATGCAAGGTAAAGGTCACATTCACGGCATATTCCTGAAAATATACTTCCATTACTCGACAGGGGAAATCCTAACCCATCCATCCTGGCAAATCCGGAAAAAAAAAAGAAGAAGACATGGACAAGAAAAAGAAGAAGACATGGACAAACAATTTTGCTCAATAGAATTAATTGATAATTGTGGCGTCTGGGCTGGTAAGCGGACCAAGTTCCATCATTTAAAAAGTTGGGGTCCCTGAAAAAAAAATCTTTCGCGTGCACAACACAACCCTACAGGTAGGTAGCAAAGCGCCGAAAGACATTTGAAAGTATTTGGCTAGCATTGCGGTCTGCTTCAGAAAACGTAAAGTTCCGCAAATGGTATGGAACAAGTGAAGGAGGAAGAAATGGAAATCCTAATGCAAGGTAAAGGTCACATTCACGGCATATTCCTGAAAATATACTTCCATTACTCGACAGGGGAAATCCTAACCCATCCATCCTGGCAAATCCGGAGTGCCTTTTGACATATTGTAGTTGTTAACGTACATGTAAGTACGAGACCCAGCTGCTGAATGGAGATGCGCCGAGAGAGCAATAGGAGCGGAATAATACGCATCCGTAGCCAACTGGACAAAATGTTGGCGTACTCTCCATTCATCAGCTGGATCAGGCCAGTAAGTATATCGATCGATCATTGCTTCAGTTATAGCTTCTCTATTCATAGAATAGTTGTGCCGGAAGCTATACTCAAGAGCGAAGCTACGCATGTACTGCTGATCAACATTGTTGAAGTTGTTAAATTCTCCAAGATATCGATCTTCCAGAACAACCTGAAAGCTATACTCAAAAAACTGAGGGAACGAGCAAGGGAAAGTGAAAAAGAAGAAGACATGGACAAACAATTTTGCTCAATAGAGAGTGATTTTGTTGAGAGAAGTGTGTGCGTGTGTGTGTGTGTGTGTGTGTGTGTGTGTGTGTGTGTGTGTGTGTGTGTGTGTGTGTGTGTGTGTGTGTGTGTGTGTGTGTGTGTGTGTGTGTGTGTGTGTGTGTGTGTGTGTGTGTGTGTGCGTGTGTGTGTGTGTCTGTGTGTCTGTGTGTCTGTGTGTGTGTGTGTCTGTATCACGGTCTTTTCAATTGGTAATTCGGGTCACTTCAAAAACAGAACTGGAATTTTGCCAAACACCGCCCCGTTTCCACCATTTGGACAAAGAGTCAGTCAGGCAAGTTAAACCCTTGTGACAAGGCGAAACCGCGTATTTTCAGTTATCCAGCTCGATTTCAGCTCGATTCATCCAGAGACTGGGTTCAACACCTGCCTAGTCAAATTTTCTCCAAACAAAATTTGGGACAGGGCCGGGCCGGTCCATAATGTTTTTTCGTTGTTAATGATTTTTTATATTGAAGTTGGCATAAATGTTGTATCGGGCCTGGGTCAGGCCGGGACGTGAAAAAATTGGGAGTTGAAATGATTTTCTCCAACACGGCTCCACGAAACGGTTGCCCACAAAATGCTTGCCAATTTCTCATTAGCATATGATTTGCATGAGGGTGGAAAACCTCCCTGGTGCTCCCTTTATGTTAAAAACAGCATACTCTTCATCACTTCACTCATGGCCAACCTATATATTTATTCCGATGAAGCATTTATTTTTGTTTTCAAGTTTGAACTAGATTTCATAAATTTCGCTCTGGCTTGTTAGCCGTCCTATTAAAGTAATGCCGTCCGAGGAAAAAAATGCCGTTCGAAAAGGCAGATGACTGTCCGAGCAGATTAAGATGCGATGTCTGTAATTTTCGGAGACCGAATTTGGTTTTTGTTTCTGATTAGGTTCTAAACGTACAAATTAGTTTATATGGTTCTGAATTATCGAAAACATACATCGGGAGTGCATATCTGGGTTTATCCAGGTTAAGGATGGTAAACCCTACGAATGCCCTATTGCTGAGGGTAGTTAAGGGGTACATTTGTTGAATACAACTGGTTACAACTTCCCTGGGAGTTCCTAAGTCAAGAGTGGATAGCAGTTACCGGACCCTCCTGAGGTATGACTATACTTAGTTTGATCAAAGTCGTTCTTCGTCCCAATATTCACGCGTTGAAACTGACATTTCATAATTCTCTTCAAATTAGCGCGTTTAAGTTTTTCAGTGGCGTGAAAACGAGGCATCCGATCAAGCGCACATGTGCAGATTCAAATTTTTCACGTACTTTCGCACTGAATCCATCTACATATCGCTGTGTGCCGTTGAAAACTTCCTGTTCCCAGAACTTTGCCTTCGGGGATGCGTTCTCGCCCACAGAACTTACTAAATATCAATAAGTTTCACAAAATGAAACAAATAACTTGACAAAAAAATTAATTTAAAAAATACCGGATAAATACTCGTACTGTTTTATTTTGCTCGGATGGGGATGTTACTTTTCGGAGGATATTATTTTTGTCCGACGGCAATATTTTTTTTTCGGGTGGCATTATTTCCTTAGGACGGCTAAAACAAACCAGGGCCGAAATTTCTTATATTTTAAGTCTAAAAAAATACCAAGCAATAATCTCGAATCGCCCATTCAATTACTTTAAAAAAAAAATCAAGCCAAAGTTCAACAACCAAGCCTGGTCCTGCAACGAGAGCCCTGGCTATCAATCGCATTAGGGCTCTTTTACCGTAATTTTCGCTATGTGCTTGTTATTTTACCAATTCCTATTCTTTTTTTTCAGGTTTTTGTTGAAATTATGCCCGTTTTAAAGGAAAATCTTTTAAAAATATGGAAAATAAAAAATATTTCTAATTCCGCATTGTCAAATTTCCTTTGGCTCAGTAAACCCTATATTATGTAGATTCTAATGAGCTAATTCTTTAGGTATCGATGAGAAAACGAGTATGATATTTTTACTGATTGTTGCTTCTATTGGAGCTCAAGTTTTGGAACCTACTCGACCGGTGGATATTTGGCACCCATTCGGTGTGCCCACGACACCCAGGCCGAAGAATCAAGTGAGTTTTTTTTTCGTTTGGTATGGTTTCGGATGTACCGACACTGCAATTTACAATTTCATTTTCAGGGAATAGCCAGTGATGAAGTTGTGGTTCGACTCCCAATTGGGGACATTATGGGAAAGACTGTGTTGCTTCGAGATCTGCCGTGGACACCAACACAAGATCCCACTGAACAAATTCCTCGCGACCGGATGCCCATGGAGCCGAACCCGCTACCACACCTGAACAATGTCACGATTTACACATTTCTCGGAGTTCCATTTGCTGAGCCACCAATAGCCCAACGAAGGTTTAAGGTAGATTTTATTTGCATGTCATTTTAAAACTATTTTCCCAGCCTCCTCAACAACTGATCCATCTTCCTGGAACATCTCCGTATCTGGCGTTCAGTTACGGCGCAACCTGCGCTCAGGATGTTGAAAATCGCCCACAACCAATTGTGAACGACCCATACCCGTACACAGTTGATGAAGACTGTTTGTATCTGAACATCTTCTCACCCGAAGTAAGTTGTTTACGATATTTCCTATTCTGACCGATGATTCAGGTTTCGAAATCCTCTGGCATGGTCTACCCCGTGGTTGTCTTCTTCCATGGTGGTAACTTTCAAACTGGTTCGTCTACGGAGTGGCCTGGTCATGGGTTGGCTTCACGAGGAGTTGTCATAGTCACTGCCAACTATCGACTTGGTGCATTTGGTTAGTTAGTTTTCTGACATATGTGTTATAATATTTTCAGGTTTTATGAGCTTGGGAGATTCCTCTGATAGCAATTTTGGACTTTTGGATCAGAAACTAGCTTTGGAGTGGGTCCGCGACCACATTGCTTCTTTTGGAGGGGATCCTCAAGCTGTGACGATCGTTGGGCATGATGCTGGAGCTGTCTCAGTTGGACTTCATATGCTATCTCCCTTTTCGAAAAGTATACCTTTTTGCATTTTTTAAATATAATTTTACTTTTAAGATCTCTTTCGTGCCGCTGTTTCCATGTCTGGTGCGGAGGTTTCGTATCATTCCACTATTGGAAAACCCGCCCTTGCGTTTAACAACACCATAAAGCTTGGAAGATATCTAGGATGTCCTCAACCTGTCGCCAAAGATGTTTGGGATTGTATCAACACAAGGTCTACCACGGATATTGTCAGAGCCACGACATCTGTTCCCGTTGAGTGAGTTTTGGGAAATGGCCAAAAAAATGTTTTTTTAAGGTACAACCGTTACCTGTTTTTACCTTCGGTTGATGGGAAGTTTGTCCCTGGGAACCCCTTGTGGATCCTGAACAATGCTCCAGCTGGTTTGGCAACTGTTGTCAGCCCTGTTCCTTTACTTGTCGGAATGAATTCCCAGGACGGATCTGAGGTACATCTTTATTATTTCGTCGTACAGTTTTAGTTAATTATTTCCTTTTCAGGTTGTTCTGGAAGATCGAAATCTTGGAGAATTTAACAACTTCAACAATGTTGATCAGCAGTACATGCGTAGCTTCGCTCTTGAGTATAGCTTCCGGCACAACTATTCTATGAATAGAGAAGCTATAACTGAAGCAATGATCGATCGATATACTTACTGGCCTGATCCAGCTGATGAATGGAGAGTACGCCAACATTTTGTCCAGTTGGCTACGGATGCGTATTATTCCGCTCCTATTGCTCTCTCGGCGCATCTCCATTCAGCAGCTGGGTCTCGTACTTACATGTACGTTAACAACTACAATATGTCAAAAGGCACTCCGGATTTGCCAGGATGGATGGGTTAGGATTTCCCCTGTCGAGTAATGGAAGTATATTTTCAGGAATATGCCGTGAATGTGACCTTTACCTTGCATTAGGATTTCCATTTCTTCCTCCTTCACTTGTTCCATACCATTTGCGGAACTTTACGTTTTCTGAAGCAGACCGCAATGCTAGCCAAATACTTTCAAATGTCTTTCGGCGCTTTGCTACCTACCTGTAGGGTTGTGTTGTGCACGCGAAAGATTTTTTTTTCAGGGACCCCAACTTTTTAAATGATGGAACTTGGTCCGCTTACCAGCCCAGACGCCACAATTATCTTGATTTTAATTACACCCAGTTTTCCTCTACTTCGATTCCTGGGAAACTTTCTATTGATTACCGCGATGAAAACGTTAACTTTTGGAATCAGCATATCCCGAAATTGGTCAATTACTTCACGACTACCTTCCCCCCATCAGAAGTTTCTGTCCGCAGGCAACTGACACTGTCCGTTTGGATTCTAGTAATATTAGGTTTAATTGTGATGGGTCTTATTGTATTAGCTGCATATTTTGCCTACAGGTTATTTGGGCAGGATCCCGAAATTAAACATGACGAGTCTACTCGCTTTTTTGAATACGGGTCTTCCAGTTCTTTCGATCCCCCCACTTCTCGTGTTAGTGCTTTGTGACTTTTTTGCTTTACTCTTCACTTACCTCGATCTCTGTACATTGCTGATACTAATATATGTCACATTTCCTAGTTGTTTGTCGTTATATGGGTTCTCTGACCCTCTTTACATACCCCTTGCACGTCTTCCCCAATCAATTGCTTGTTTGCAGGGTGAAATGGCTCCTAAGGCTGTAGTGAAGAAGGTCGCTAAGGCCGTCGACGCCAAGAAGAAGGTCGTGAAGGGACAGAACACCGTTCACAAGAAGAAGGTCCGCACTTCCGTGCACTTCCACCGCCCCAGGACCCTCAAGACCTCTAGGGTTCCCAGGTAGACCTTTTTTCGGTAATCCTGATTAGTTCTCGAATTCGAAAGTTTTGCTGAATTTTTGGTTGCGCATTTTTTGCACCCCTATCTATTCGCTCACTAATCATGTCAGGTAATAACTGGTGGGTCATAACTGGATTACCGTGCAATGAATATACATAGCATAGTTATTTGGATAATTTGTCGCGTTGTTACCGGGTGTCTTTACGATCTCACATCGGCGGATATGTTGTCGTGCAAGCCTAAAATGAACACTTTAGTTTTTGTGGTGCCCCCTTAATTTGAGATAGCCCGGTATTTGTATCAATTTCGATAATTGCAGGTACCCCCGCAAGAGCGCCCCCGCTCGCAACAAGCTCGATGCTTGGACCATCGTGAAGCACCCGCTGACCACCGAGTCTGCCATGAAGAAGATTGAGGACCACAACACTCTTGTCTTCATCGTCGACGAGAAGGCCAACAAGCACCAGATCAAGGCCGCCGTCAAGAAGCTCTACAACTTCGACGTCCAGAAGGTAGTGTTTTTGTAATTATTACATGCTAGGTCTTTGCCTCTGTAAGCCCCACTTTGAATTATGAATTTCTTGGTGGTTTGAATGGAGGCGTATAACATTTACGATTTGTTACAAGCCACTAAATTTAATAATTTATTGGTCCTTCTAATCGTATTCATTTTCAGATCAACACCCTCATCACCCCTCTCATGCAGAAGAAAGCCTACGTTCGTCTTACCCCGGACTTTGATGCTTTAGATGTGGCCAACCGCATTGGAATCATCTAAATTTGTTGTTTCTTGTTGCTATGAAACGTTGTTATCAAAATGACTTCTTTTTCTGTCAAGTCTGGCTGTCTTTAACACTTCTGCGCGCTGGTATGCCGTATTTGCCGTTTTCAGTAATATTCTAATTTTGCAAGAAGAAGTAGCACTAATAATCTTATAGAATGGATGAACAAAATGAGCGCAGTGGATTGCGAGAGAGGTTTCTTCGCTTTGCGAGTTCAATGAATAGGAAAAGGGTTAAAACTCTTGTAACATCTTATATTGCAAGCGTTTAGGCTGATGTAGCCATGCATGAGAATACTACTGTGAGCGGGAAAATAGTGGCTGTAAAGGGGGATGGCTCTCATTTCCTCATCGGAGGTATGGTAACGCCCATCTGAGTGCAGGACATCGCAGCCCTGAGGTACTCTCATTGTCAGCTCCTGAATCCACAAGAGACTTCACATTTTCAGAGCCTCCGATACCGTGTGCGTTTCTGTGAAATTTGAGGACACGTGCTCGAGGAAATAAATTGATTTCACTTGATTTGTCTCATTTTCATTTTGGGCTCAGTCCCTGCAATCCCTTTGTCATTGTTTATCATTTGTCTATTCGTCTTGGATCCAATGTCGCATCCCTTGCTTGCTAGAAAACCCTGTGTCGTTCCTGAGGAACATTGAAACCAGCAAACTTGCCATTGATTAGAAATTAGATGCGATCAAGGGTTTTGTCTACCCAAATTTTAACTAAACCATGAGCCTGTTTTTTTTAACTGGCAAAAATTTCGACCGAGGGCCGAGAAAATATCTGTGGCGGGCTGGCCTTGAGCAACCCTTGCACTAAACCCTTGTACAACAATTCACGACTTTCTAGAGAATGACATTAAGCTAGGTACGAAGAACCGCTATCTCTCTTCTGAAAAACTTTCTGCAACCATGGAAAGGGGTCGGACCGCACCCCAATTTTCACTATCCGGCCCGGCCAAAAATTTATGCCTTATTTCAATCTGAAAAATTACACATAAGAAAAACATTTCGGGCCGGGCCGTTCCTAAAATTTTCTCGCCCCGTCCTCAAATTTTTCCATGGTTGCCTTCTGGCATCCGATCAGAGAATGATGGAAGCTTCCATAAACCAGATATCCGGCATTGTGATGAGAATCCACCCCAACAGGTACAAAGAGAATGCAATCGAAGTGATTGATGTGACACAGCCCATACGACTATGACCCACAGGCATTGAACAACAGTCACAACTGGAAAGGTGGAAAGTAGAATCAACTGCTGAAAGACACCAAGGCAGCCAAACCAAATGCCAAGGTCACAACACACTCCCTTCCCTTTAGGTGGGTGACATGGACAGCTGGAGAAAGGAGAGCTAAGACATGTTCAAGGCCGTAGGAATTGATAGTCGCCATGAAGATATATTATACCTACCACATTGTTAGGACCGATTTGGCCGGGAGCCGTTATATTTTTCACAGCTCATTC
Source organism: Oscheius myriophilus (assembly GCA_964057215.1). NCBI lineage: Eukaryota > Metazoa > Nematoda > Chromadorea > Rhabditida > Rhabditidae > Oscheius > Oscheius myriophilus. The sequence continues at coordinate 14,298,998 of OZ059906.1, forward strand.
CATGGTCAGAGATTCAGAACGGAATAACATTCCCAGTATGAATTGTATCAGTTCCTTAAAAAGGCTGAGTTGCCATCTCACACCAAGAAGTCCAAAGATAAGATCGACCAAGTCTCACGGCGAGACCAGCGATACCAGCCACCCAAGTCAAGGCGGACTTGGCACTCGTCCAAGGAATCCGTACTGGTTACGGTAATTCATTTTAAAAATCATTGAAATTCAAAAATCGCGCCGTTGACAAGTCAAGGTGTACGCTGGGTGTATGACTCAGCGTGTACATCTCGTGAGCGCGGCTTTTGAATTTTCAGTGTATTTTGAAATAATTACCGTAGTCAGTACGGATTTCTTGGACGAGTGCCAGGTCCGTCCTCACTTGGGCCAGATCTCACCGTGGTCTTCAAAACTTCCAGTCAACCCCTGTTTTCGTATTCAGCCGTAAATCGAAGAGACTTTTCCTGCCTTGGTCGTGGGCGTTGAATTGCGTACCAAGTTCTCAGTCACGCGACAATTCGCCAAACACGGTATTTCAGTTCATTTTATTACCATTCTTTTTTTTTTATTTGACCCTCGCGAGTATATCGTGTTTCCTGTGACTTTATTTCATCACCTGGTAGTATTAGCGCAGACGGTTCCATTCGGGAAATGGGGAACGGTCCACGTGACCGTGGTGCATGAGTATTAATTAACGGAGTTTAGTTAGACTTGCCTAGTATTAACGGAGTTTAGTTAGACTACGCTAGTAGGAGTATTAATTCTTCACAAAACTGCCTACAACTCCCTAAAAAGAAAGATACTACGGTGAATTTTGCTTTGCGACTACAGTTACGACCCCGTCTGTGACGAGCTCACATTAAATTCAGGGTTATTCGCTGCTGGCACCATCGTAAACTTTAACTTGTCAACAGCGGGGTTTTTGAATTTTGCTGTTTTTTCAAAGGAACTACCGTACTAAGTACGGATTCTTAGATCAGAGCCTTAGATTAACCTGACAATATCCGGATAAATTGTCGGAAGTGGCGGATAACTTGTCGTGAAACCGTTCCCAAGGCGGAGGGATCTCCACCCCGACCGCGATGCGTCACAACGAGCGCGGTGCGGCAATGATTCTCATACGAACTATAAACGATTTTGTTAATATTTACACAGGCGCCTTTTTAGAAATTCCTCTGGCATCCCGTTTTTGGTATTTTTGTTAGTAAAACTTCAAGAATCCGGATCAGGATATATAAATTTTTTTTTACGAAATGCGCACGCACTGAAATCTGAATGTTTCCTTCAAATTTCACTCCTTTTTCGGGTTGACTTTGGGCGCTATCTTTCTAACCTCTTTTCAGGGTTAGTCATGGCTCAGGCTCGAGAAGACACCGGAATCACCATCGGAGTCGTCGTTGATGACGCCTTGCGTCTGGGACCCCTCAGGGATCGGATCAACTCCAACTCGACCTACGTCAGAGGCTTGCCCCACCGTGGACTGAGCTACTCCAGGTTCCATTACACGATGGGCCCTGCCATCCCCATGGTTAGTCCCCAAGTTTCTCTAGACTAAGATCTCCCTTCCAGGAATTCCACTCTTACCGAGCTATCATCCTCGTCGCGTGCAGTGTGGACCAGTTGTTTCACATGCTGCTTGCTGTACAAGACCTCGGCTACCAGACCATCGAAGCCGCTATTTACGGTACTACGCCTGAAGAGGACGAAATGCCGGACTTTATGGAGCTCCTTTGCAGAGGTAGGCAACCTTTTGACCCCAGTGACCATGTTTATAGGTCGGTTGTTTACGATGTCCGACTCTGGTCCGGGCTCCTACTCCAGGTTCCTGACCACCTACATGTCGTGGGTGTCCACGACCCACTTCACTAAGCGGATGACCCCGGAGTGGCGTCAGGCTTATGAGGACGAACGGCGCAGGAGGGAAGAGGCCAGAGTGGCCCGTGAGGCCGCGAAGGAACACAGGGAACAGGCCCGTCAACAGGCCCAGGTCGAAGCGGAACGCAGAAGGGAAGCCCAAAATGCAGAACGCCAAGTGGTTCAACAGGAAAATAACAACGAGAGGGTTGTTGATGTTTGCGGTGAGTTCGCCCAAGTAATTTTTGTATAAAGCTCATCTTTTATAGATCGAGCTGCGAGAAACGAACGTCTGAATAGGAGCCACCAGTACCACCCCAGTGGTCGGAGCAGGAACTACTCTTCCGACCGACGCGTGTCGAACCACTCGGAGCCGCGTCCTCGCCTCTACCAGCACTTGGGAATACAGCCTCAACAGCGTTAGTTACACAGTTCTTTTCTTGACTTATATGCCAACTTTAGAGCAAGTGATGTACAACTCTTGTGCCATCAACCGAGCGCCCAGTGCGGGGTTCAAGACGCCGATGCTCCCCGAGGGTAGGAGTCACCAGTACCACCCCAGTACTCAGAGCAGGAACTACTCTTCCAACCGGCGCGGGTCGAACCACCCTGAGCCGCGTCCTCGCCTCTACCAGCCCTCGGATACCAAGAACTTCGAGTTCCGCATGAACCACATCAGCCGAGGTGGCCACCATGTCAAGAACACCCCCGTTGGAAAGTACTAGGCCTCAATGATCCCTCCGTTCCTCTAGCTTTTGTTTTAGATACCCCTTGTTATTTTTTTACGAGTATATCAAGTTGTCACCTTAATTATGCTTTAAGCCCTCTTTCATTGTGAATCTCAAAGTGACCCAGTTTTCCCCCGGTTTCCATGTGAATTGTTATATGACTAGCCGCCCAACGAGTTCTTCCGCTGGTCGGAGTCTCGTCAATGTGAATAAAAGGCTTTGGGCATTTTTATTCTGTTATTCCACGGATGATCTGAAACGAGATTTGAATTCGGGATTTTGAAGCTCAACTAGATCAGGATAACTGCTATTAAAGATTGTGGAGGACATTTTTTTACGGAAACTCAACAGTTTAAAAAAAAACGGAAAAGGATAAAACTGCAAAATATCCCAGAACACGAGTATCAGTCAAGGGAACCCAAATATTCCCAAGTTTTCAACCTCTGCCTGGAACCCATGGGGTACCACTTGGGTACTCTCTCCTTGTGCACGCGGATGATATGGCGATCGTGGGAGGGAATGCCCACTGGCTGCACTCCAAGCTGAACAAGTTGGTCGAATGGGGTGGAAAGGTGAACCACATGTGCAGTCCAAGCATGGCTCCGGGCCGGCCCGCAAATTTTTTTTTCTCGGCCCGGGCCGAGACACAATTTTTTCAAAATGTAGAAAATAAAGTTTTTCCTTTTGAAATGTACTAGAATTTAGTTTCTAGAATAAATAAAAAGCAAAACTACAAAGGCAAAAAAGTTTTGACGACGGGGGATCCAACTTGGGGTCACTTTGGTTTGCCAGTCCAACCCCTTATCCACTCGGCCATGGAATACATCAAAAAAATATGTAGGGTAGTTCGAATCCTCCTTTAAACTTTATCTTTTGCACATTGAGAACTATGTTTTCCAACAAAAAGAAAGGAAAATTATTTATCTTGAAAGGAGTTGCATAAAAAATAACTTTATCAAAAATTCACGGGCCGACCCGGGCCGGCCCGGCCCGGTCAGAAAATTATTCGGCCCGACCGGCCCGGGCCGGCCCTTGATTTTGCCATGCTTGGTGCAGTCTATATAATGTTAGCAGGTTCTCTGACCAATATTCGGGAAGTTGAGATCAAGGGGGAAAACTCAGAAAGAAAACGATAGAGGGTTGTTTTAGGTGCCTCAGGGTGGATGTGGGATCCAAGGTCACATTCCACCTGACTTTCTAGAAAACCCTGTGTCGTTCATGAGGAACATTGAAACCAGCAAACTTGCTATTGATAACAAATTAGATGCGATCAGGATTGTCTACCTAAACCCTGAAAATGTCTCAACAGGTATTCAACCGATGGAAATCATCACCAAAGGGCCGGCGGAGGAAGCGCAGCTGCGATTTAGGATGATGGGGATCAGACGGGCAGAATATACGCAAATAATACTCCGCAGAACCCGATTGACTACTTAACTGAAAAGGTAAAGAACCATTTGAAAAAAGCTGCTCTGTGGCGGCCGGCCAGTGGGCTCGGACCGTGGCCGTGTGAGGGCCATCACGACGGGTTAAGCCGGCGACAATAACTCAGTGGTAAAACAGCGGGCTGCGGTTGTGAAGGTCCCTGGCTCGACTCCCGATTGATGCTTATGCGAGTCTCTCTGTGACCAATCGCGTTAAGGGCAACGTGATTGCTCGGTTCTTACAGAGACGGCGTCTTCAACACTATTTTCCTTTTTTTTCAAATAATTTACATCCACTATTTTTAATTCTAAACCCGATGTACGACAGAGAATATTCAATGAGAGTTTATGATCGCTATACTCGTAGCCAGCAGATCTGATTTCTTCGCTCATCTGAAAAACCAATTAATATTTTATCTATTTTTTCATACCATTTGGGACACCTCTTGTAGACTACAGCTGTACTTCCCGGATCCATGCTTACAGTACCCAGTTTGAATTGGAATAACGTGCATTTTCCTAAACTTTGTTATTTTAAAATTGTATTCACAGGTACCTCGGTCGTCCTTTTCGTAGGCAAATCCAATACATGGCCTAAGGCCGAAGTCTCGAACGCACTGTTCAGCACAGGAGGACATGTAGCTGTAGTAACCACCGAACTTTCCAGGGCCAACGGAAGAAACGACGGCGTTCGTCTGGTAAAGGGTGTAGCCACGATCACAATCTGAAGAAATCGCAGTATTGCTTTGACTGAATGAACAAGCCTCCAGGGTCAACAGTAGTTGTGATGACGGTGGGCACGGTTGTAATGATGACAGGGACGGTTGTGGTGGTAGAGATTCCGTTGGCAATGGTGGTGGTTAGGTTCCAAGGAGGGATATGAAACGATAAAATGAACAACGCTTAGGACGTTTGCTCTATCTGCTTCTTTTATAAATATCTTTCTGTGTCCGTATCTGTCTATCCCTCAGTCTATATATGTCTTTTTTCAATATCTATGTGTGTGTGTATGTGTGTGTGTGTGTGTTCGTATGTGTGTATGAATGTAGGAATGTGAGGTTAGCGTAACATCACAATTCTCAGCTAAATTTAGTGTTTGATATAGTTTTGGTTTCGACGATGGACGCATGAGCGTTTTGTCATCAACAATACACTTTCTCTCTTCACACTCTCACGATCCAAAATGTACACTTTCTCTCTTCTCACGTCCTCACGATCCAAAATGTCTGCTGAGCATGCTTACCGTGATTATCGGTGTGGTGATAATATTAAACTGGGTCGTTGTTGCTACCTAAGTCAATCTTTTCTTAGTATTCATTCAGCTTACCCCAGATGCAACGGTCGTTGTAATAGATCCTGTTGTGGTTGTTACCCCAGTAGCTAAAGTGTTTAATTCTTTCTGTCTTTACCCAACTCACTTGTAACTCCTCCTAACATTGGCGTAGACGCATTCTCGAGAGTTGTCGTTATCTGTGGTGTAGTTGTATGTTCTCCCACAATGGTTGTATCATCTCTCCCAGGTGTTGTTGTTCCGTTGCCACTTTGGCCATCCGTAGGTTTCTTTGTCGTCCTCCTGGTCGGTCCTCCAGTATGTCCTCCATGGTTGGTCGATCCGCCGCCTAGGATCGTGGTTGCTCCAGATGAACAATCATTTCCGCCTGTAGTTGTCGGCTCTCCCGAGAAAGGCGTTGTGGGATGGTCTGATTCTGCTCCAGTTGTCATCTCCATCAACGGAGTTGTTTCCGTCACTCCCCCACTGCTTCCGTCGTCATCCGACGAATCAGCAGGACTCGTGGTATCGGATGAATCCACCGTGGTCTGTTCACTTCCAGAGTTGCTCTGCTCAGTTGTTCCTTCCGACGAACTTCCTCCAATCACCGTCGTTTCAGAGTCTCCTCCATCGGTTGTCGTTAGAGTGACTTCTCCAAAAGTGGTCTCCGAACCAGCGACTGTCGTTTCCTGCTGACCATCGGTCACTCCATTCTCCACTGTAGTTTCTTCCTGTCCCAGCGTTGTAGCTTCAGTATATCCTCCAGTCATACCCGTTGGTTCATCCGAAGAGTCTCCGTCGTCAGTGACCTCAATATCTTCCAGTGTTGTTTTTTCGGTGGTGCTATCTCCATTGGGCGTTGTCTCTTCTTCTTCTCCTCCAGTCGTTTCTCCTTGTTCTGTAGTTTGCTCACTGGCTACGGTTGTTTCAGCGGAGCTTTCTTGATCATCTGTCACATCAATATCTCCGAGTGTTGTTCTCTCAGTGGAGCCATCTTCTCCCTGGGGCGTTGTCTCCTGAAGTCCGCCGGTGACTTCACTCTGTGCAGTCGTTTCGAATGATCCATCGGTGGAACCGCTTGAATCTTCAGTAACTCTGCCAATCGTGGTCTCATCCGATCCTTCTCCATCGTCGGTGACTTCAACATCTCCTAATGTGGTTCTTTCAGTGGTGCCATCTTCTCCCAATGTAGTTGTCTCTAGTTCACCGGTTGTCTCATCCGAGGTCTCTCCATCATCTGTGACCTCAATATCTCCCAGTGTTGTTTTCTCAGTGGAACCGTCCTCGCCAAGTGGCGTTGTCTCCAGACCTGGTGTTGTCTCCTCTGCTCCATCAGTTACGTCTCCCTGTTTCGTTGACAGATCGCTTCCCAAAGTAGTTTCTCCCGTCAATCCCTCAGCCGTCGTACTATCTTCAGTGACACCGCCATTCGTTGTCTCTCCATTATCCGTAACCTCCACATCTCCCAGTGTAGTTCTCTCTGTAGACGCGTCTTCTCCGTTTGTCGTTCTCTCCATTCCCGGTGTTGTTTCTTCGCGGACCGCCGTAGTCTCCTCTGAGCTTTCACCACTGTCGGAGACCTCCACCTCACCCAAAGTGGTCCTCTCAGTCGATCCCTCGCCTCCAACGGTCGATTCAGTTGATCCACCCGTACCTGAACTAGATGTTTCAAAACTCGATTGCGTGGTGCTTTCGTGATTTGTGATTTCAGTGCCACTAGTGGATGAGAAGTGCTCCGTGTTACCATCTGTGCTTGTGCTGTCGGAAGGTGAATATGTCGTTCCATTTGGGTCCTTCGGTGTTGTTTCGTCACTGGTGCCATCTGTGGTTGACTTTTGGTCTTCCGTGGTGCTGCTGTACAAGACTGTTGAGCCTTCAGAAGCAATGTCTTTGGTAATTTCAGTGTCAAGGGTAGTCTGTATAGTTGACTCGTCAGCACTTGTACTTCCAACTGATGAAGTTCCCTCCGATGTATCTTCTTCTCCTGTAGATGTGGCTTGCTCTGCTTCCGTAGTCAGAGTAACTACTTCTCCCATTGTAGTACTCTCTTGGTCTTTACCACCAGAAGTGGTGTATGTTTCTCCACTCGTTGAAGTACCTCCCGATGTGCCTTGCTCAGTGGTCTCATCTGCTTCCGTAGTCAGCATGGATGGGGTAGTCCCTCCAGTTACTTCTCCACTGCTTTCTCCCTTATCCGAGGTTGCCTCCCCAGAAGATGTGGTGCCGTCCTTCAAATCTCCTGTCGTGGTTTTCTCACTTTCTGCTTCGTCTCCTTCAGTTGTTGAGCTTTCTCCAAGCACAGTTGTTTTTGGTTCTTCGTTGATTGTTGTAGTGCCAGAGATATCATCGATGGTGACTTCTCCAATAGTGGTCCTCTCGGTGGTCTCCGAACCATCCCTTGTCGTCTCAGTTTCTCTTTCCGATGAACTTCCTTCAAACACCGTCGTTTCAGCTTCTCCTCTTGTTGTTTCCGAGCTACCACCTACTGTGACTTCTCCGGCGGTGGTCTCTAAATCACCGACTGTTGTCTCCATTTGTCCATCGGTAACTCCGTTTTCTTTCGTGCTTTGTTCTCCTTCTTCAACTGTTGTCTTTTCTTGTTCAGAGACTGTCGACATCTCCTGAGGTAGCGTCGTAGCCTCAGTGGATCCTGCTCTTTCGTCAGTGGATCCGAGTGTTGTACCCGTAGAATCTCCATTATCTGTGACTTCCACCTCTCCAATTGTCGTTTTTTCTAAAGAACTCTCTGTGGTTATGTGTTCTTGGCCTCCGTTTGTGGTTGCTGCTTCAGTTGTTTCAAAGGAACTTTCGTCTGAAGAACCTGCAACGAACGTTGTTTCAACAGCATCAGGCGTTGTTTCAGCTGTCGTCTCCTGCGAACTAGCCGATCCTTGGGTGGTCTCTTCTCCCTTCACTGTTGTTTCTGTTTCCTGAAGGGTTGTTGACACCTGGCTTTGTTCGGTAGATTGTTCATCGGTGCTTGTGGTTTCCCTGGCTGTCGTTCTTTCTGAAGATGTTTCCGTTGTGGTTTTTCCATTCGTTGAAGGTTCCGAGGTTTCTTCCTGTCCTGTTACCGTGCTGCCCTCTGTGCTGTACGACGTCGTCGATTCCCTGCCCTCTGTGCTCTCTCCTCCAACAGTGCTTATCTGTGCAGTGTCTGTGATTTCAGTTAAGTAGTGCAACTTGTGTTACCTTCGGTAGTGATGTCTCCAATTGTGCTCTCGTGGGTGGGAGTGGATGAAACAAGTGGCTGTTGTGTGCTGTCTGTGGGAGTAGGGGCAGTGGTCTCTAACAATCGTGATTCGCTTTGCAGAAAAAATAAAACTTTCTCTCTCACCTCTCACCCCCACCCCCAACACACACACACACACACACACACACACACACACACACACACACACACACACACACACACACACACACACACACACACACACACACACACACGTATGACTTCGAAAAATGCTGCTACATTTTCCCTTTCCCCTTACCTCCAGTGCTTGCACCCCCTGTGGTGCCCATTTGTGAAGCAGTTGTGCCTTCAGTGGTCTCTTGTGCATTGGTGCTCGCATCTACAGATGTGCTCTTCTCTGTGATTTCTGTGCTGCCCGTGATTGGTTCAGTGGCTACAGTGGATTCGTGAGTGGTTTCCCTTCCAAAATTACCTTCTGACGTTCCAGATGAATCAGCTGTCGTCGAATCCGTTCCAGCTTTTGCAGTAGTTTCCCCACTTGAAGGCGTAGTGTTGATTGAAATTCCTCCAATCGTCGTTCCTTCCGAAGATCCGTCAGGTGTGGATCCATCAACAGTAATACCTGCTGAAATCATGTCATTTCTGTTTATTAACTTTACAGTACCTGGCGTTGTCTCCACTGAGACCATCGTTGTTTCGTCAGATTGTCCAGAAGACTGCGATGATTCGCCTTCTGCCACGGTTGTCTTGTCTGAAGTCTCTCCGCCAGGACTGCTTTCAACAGAAGCCGCTGTGCTTTGATCCGAAGTTTCACCAGCTGTCGATAAGGCAGTGGTCGCGTCCGAATTTCCACTGTCTTGTGTAGATCCTGCAACTGTAGTCTCTGCGGACACGGCTCCAAGAGTTGTCTCGCCGGATGCAGCGGTGCTTTGGTCGGAAGACTCGGCTGGAGTAGATCCACCAGTTGTTCCTTCTGTGCAAATTCTTTTCCTATCACATTACCGTTCTTGAACTTACCTGGAGTGCTGTCGATAGAAGAAGCGGTCGTCTGCTCTGACTGCCCTCCTGGTGTGGATGCAACCACAGTCGATTCAGCTGAGACTCCGTCTGGGCTCGTTTCTCCCGACGCACCCGTGCTTCCGCCAGTTGTTCCAGAGGATGAATCACTGGTTGCAAGTCCTTAACAAGGGTCTTAATAAAAAAACTGTTGGTGTGATTACCCGGTGTAGTGTCTCCTGAAGCAGCGGTTATCTCCCCCGATGTGCCTTGTGTTGAGCCTTCTTGAGCTACTGTTGTGCCTTCGGAAGAACCTCCTCCAGGACTTGTCTCTGCAGAAGCATCTGTTTGAGCGGAAGACTCTCCTAAACAATTTTACAAGTTAGCCCAGAGAAAGCTATGGTTTTTGTACCTGGGGTTGTTTCATCTGAAGTTGCCGCAGGGCTTGTTCCGACAGATGAACTATCAGTCGATCCTCCAGATGTTGATGCATCGCCAGCTGAAATTTACGATTAGTTTCTAAATTTTCTATTTCTCTACCTTCTGTCGTTTCTGATGTGTCGCCAACCGTGGAAGTCGCAGTTTTGGGTGTTGCTTCCACTGCGGTGGATGGTGCCTCAGTTGCCATTTCCGTGGTGTCCCCTACAAACAACACTATGTTCCATTCTAAAGGCTAAACTCACAGTCAAAAAGAATTGTCGTTTCTTCTGTAGGTCCTGTGTATTTTGTCGTAGGTGTCGTAGCCACTACCGGTGTGGTGGTACCTTCTGTGGTTGTAGGAGCATCAGTGGTGGTAGCTCCTTCGGTGGTCGAGGCTTCGGTGGTAGTGGTTTCAGAAGGTGCCATCGTAGAAGTAGTCCCTTCCGTCGTAGCCAAAGAAGTACTTCCAACCGTTGTCAATTCCGTAGTATCCCCTAAACACATGTACGTATAGGTTAAAGGCAGTGTGTCACCAAAATTCGACCAACTCAGAATTTAACACTTATGGTTTACAAAATTAAACCTTTCGAAGACGATTTCAAAAATGTATATATTTTGCAAACAAAATGTGATTTCATTGATCACATTTGGCTCCTCAAAGTTTTCCCCGCTAAATTTGTGAACTGCAATTAGCATGCCGCTCTCTTCTTTTCTAATGGTGAAAGTGGATCTCTCGCCTCACGCTAAGCTGTGTACAGGTCCGCCCGTACATGCGTTCATTTTTCATGACACACTGGCTTTAAACAAAAACTTACACTCAAATAGAATGGTGGTTTCCTCCGTGGGCCCTGTTGGCTTAGCCTTTGTAGTTGTTGCTGCGGTAGTCGTTATAGCCTCTGTAGAAGGAGTTGTGGCCTCTGTTGTTGCCTCAGTCGTAGTCGTCCCTTCGGTCGTCGATGCTTCAGTTGTCGTAGCAGCAGTCGTTGTAGCTGATTCCGTCGTCGCCAGAGGCGTACTGCCAACCGTCGTCATTTCCGTGGTATCCCCTATTCATATGTATATTTGTTCAACCCATAACTTACAATCGAATAGAATAGTAGTTTCCTCTGTAGGTCCAGTTGGCTTGGCTTTCGTTGTCTGGGTTGTGGCTTCCGTGCTAGCAGTGGTTGTGTCAGCGGGTGTCGTTGTTTTCTCTGTAGTTGCCAGCTCAGTGCTCGCCTCAGTCGTCATCTCCGTGGTATCCCCTAGTTCTTTTATATTTGCAGAGTATTTACTTACAGTCGAATAGAATGGTGGTGGCCTCGGTTGGTCCTGTTGGTTTCGTCGTCGTTGTGATCTCTGCATTCTGCTTCGTTGAACTCCCATCGGAAAGAAGAGTTGTCGTCGCTACAGCTTTCCAGTTACAATTTCATCTTTATAACTCACGTAAATCTGTCGTTGACCCTAAATATGACCTCATTTATTCAATTTTTTCCAACTCACATTCAAATGTTACCGTAGTGCCTATAGTTGTAGCTGAAATCCAACCAATTATGCTATAATTACGATAATTACCTGGTGGAGTAGTGATTCTACAATACTGCGCTCGGCAGATAGTCGCCAGCCAGCCGGCCACTATCAACCACCGCATTTATACCTAGGAGGGGTGGAACAAGACAAAATTCAAGAATAAGGTACATAAAAGAGGAGAAAACACTTTTAAAGTTTAAAAATTGTTAGCTGAACAAATAGCAGGTTAAAATAAAATATTGGGTGCAGAGTACGGTATTTGCTGTTCGAGGGGGCGTAGTTCGTCGAGTGCAGTGGCTGTTCCTCGGTCCATCCGCAGTAATCGGCTCTTTCGCGCCGATCCCCTCCATGATCCCAATTTGATTTTCGGTGATCCGATCGCTTCAATTAAAAGACACATTTCCGATCAAGAACAATTATGTCGTTTGTCTTCTTGGAAGAGATACGGAACGAAACACCTCAAAATGGCTCGAAAAATTTATTGCGCCTAGGAAAAAATGACTTTACACATAGCCTTTGCCCACTATGTTTCCTCAGGACATCTTATACGACATCCGAAGTTCAGACCACACCTATTGAAACGTGACTGCAAGAAAATTCAGTGACAGTCTTACATGGGTAGCCGTTGGGGCTGGGTGGCCAAATAAAACGAGACCCGCAAATTTGGATAGCCTATCCCATGTGTATTAAGGGATAGAAGTCCAATTTCGCTGTCCGTTCATGATATTGAAGAAAGTCGCTAAAATTCAAAATTGATGGTTTAGCGTACTGGGCGCCGCGGCCTGTATATAAGGAAGGGGCCGCGAATAGTAACCAGTGCTCCGGAGGCCGATTTGTGCGAGCTTCTGTCTGCCGCCCTGGAGATGCCTAGATCGATGCCGAGTATGCGTAATATTCTTTTGTTTGTTAACTTCTACATGTTTACGCGTTTTTTTTACAGCTTTTTAACAATTTTTTTAACGTATACTCAAGCGTAACAACCAGAAAAGGTATTTTCAGTAATTTTGGTTATTAACTTGTGATTACACAACATTCGGACACCCTTGTGCCAGAATAGCTACTACGTTTTCGGAACTACTCTTAAAAAAGTGAATTTTTTTTTCTGAAAACTTGTAAAAAAAAAATCTCGTAGTAGAAGTTAAAACCTTCCGCGCCCAGAAATTTTGATTATGAGATGAAAGAAGCCCGATACAACTCTTGAACACTTTTAATAGAGACAAATTGTATGAAAGTGAGGTTGTTTATTGTCATCGGTAATTAAATCTCGTTGGAAGTACTCGAATGTTCGTAGTCGGCGGCCGAGTGGTGGTCCTTTGCAATCGTCGTTTTCTTCTTCTCCCTGCCCAATGAGTGTCTCCTCTCGAATCTCCCCAGACTCTTTCCTATCCTCCTCCCAATGTTCTTTCCAATGTCAAACCTTAATTCATTTCTATTAACTTTCTCCTGTTTCCCTACTTGCTGTAGAACATTCCGTCGTGTTCAGGAGATGCCAAAGGAGCACACACTTGGGTTTTCGGGCAGCGGCGGCTCCTCACAGGCTTCCGAAGCATCTGCGCCTGAATTTAACTTCAAATACCCAACTCTTTGGGGAGAATTGTTAAAGCTATACTGTAGGATAATGCATATCTTTACAGCTTCGAACTCATTTGGCGTTTTCTTTTTTGCAACATATTTCACATGTTTTATCGCATTTCTCCTGCCTCTATTGTTCTTATTTTCGTATTTCACAGTATTACGTTGGGCAACAGAAAAATTGTTAATAACAGGTACAAGAACAATTTGTCGCATAGTTTATCTTTTTCAAGTTGTATGGTTATTTTCTTTGTCAGTGTTTTCTTGTACACTCCTCGCCAAATCTAATTCGGCCATTTTGGCTGCGTACACGGCCTGAGTATCCTATATTTCACGCTTTACTCTAGGCACAACAACAAAAGGCACTTTGTTCCGAAGTAGTTTTGGAACGAACTATAAACGGATCGATTAATGTATGAAAAGTTGTAAACTGCCAATTTGTAACTAGAAAGAGTTGCAACCTTGCCTGGGGTGTTGAAACCCGCCCTAGTTGTTACCAGGACTACTGTTAACTTTCCATTTTGTAATCTGGATTACTTGTAACCTGGCAAATCGTACCCTGGACGCATGGTTACCCAGATCCGTTGAACACCAAGTTACAATTCGTCCTGGACGCATGGTTACCCAGATCCGTTGAACACCAAGTTACAATTCGTCTTGGTTACAAGTTACAAAATTGAAAGTTACTTGATATTCTAATGTTTTCAAAACACGTATAAAAAGTTTCTGAATCACTGTGTAGTTCTTATACTCGAGGGTTTGAATACTCTTATGCCACATTGTGTTTCTGCGGAAGAAAATTGAAAAAAAGTTCGAGACATATTGAGTTCAAATATTCAGTATTTTCACAATTTCCCCATCTCGATGACCCCATAAGCGGACTACACATGGACAAACGTTTTATTACTCTGTGACTCTCTCTACCAACCGGGTATTCTCAAAACATAGGAAAGACGGATGGCGAGGGTTGGAATGCACGCGGGATGGCGTGTGGAATATTGCACGATTCGATGGTCTAATGAAAGATGCGGAGATCGGCTGTCTAGCGGTCCTTACTTAGTAAGTACAGAGAACAGAGACACTGTTGGCTAGTGCGAAGCTACACGGCCTATGTACAGAGGGCTTTGGCACTGGTCCACTGGGCCATGCGGGTCCATGCGCGACAGAAGCTACAGGAAGGCGTCGCCCTCCTCGTCCGAGTCGCCCGCCGTCTCCGGCGTCGTCTTGCCCTGCGACGTCTCTGCCAACGAAGGGACCCCGAGCGGTCCGCTGTAGTCCGGCGGTCGAGACGTCGACTGCGAGGCGACCCCGCCCCTCCGCGACTTCTTCGCCTTCTTCAGCATCTGCGCCTGAACAGCCAGGGTTAGCACACGAAAAGCGAAGCGCCGCCGTCTACAAGCACGACGAGAACAGTCCCCGACCTCTACCGTCCCCTGGAGGACCCCACCACTCACCTTCAGAGCCGACTTTAGAATTGTGATTGTTCCAGGAGGCTGGATGTGAGGCTCGCCGTCCACCTGCACAGGCCACTCCTCGTGCGTCGTAATGCGAATCTGAAGAAAAGATATATGTGTCGACAAATTGATATATGTGTCGACAAACATTATATGTGTCGACAAATTGGAATCCGGCCAAAAACAGCCTTAATGCAGCTTTCGTGCGATACGCAGGCGAAATTGCACGCAAAAAACGAAGACGCAGAGAAAAAGCGACTTTTTCTCGCCGATTTCCATTTGGCGACGGCTATATGTCCCGTCGAGAAACGCGTCGCGTGTTGCGTCGCGTTCTGCATGGTTGTTCAAGTGGTTAAAATTTTGTGCGTTCGCGTGTCACGACGCGAAATCTTTTGTATTTCACAAAACTTACACTGCCTCCCTGTGCAATTCGAATCCCCGCTGCCAACTTCGACTGTATCAACCCGAGACGTGACACATCAGAAATTCCGACAACCTGAAAATCTAACTTTCAACTGAAAATGACGATTCGTCACCTCAAGTAGGCCGTCGTAGTGAGTTGGTTTGGAAAAGGTGCCATCCTCACGGGAAGTGCCCCAGGGATTGGCTCCCGATCCCCAACTGAGGAGGTTTAAAACAATGATTCC
Organism: Oscheius myriophilus; assembly: GCA_964057215.1. NCBI lineage: Eukaryota > Metazoa > Nematoda > Chromadorea > Rhabditida > Rhabditidae > Oscheius > Oscheius myriophilus. The sequence continues at coordinate 14,314,056 of OZ059906.1, forward strand.
TTCAATGTTCGGCAGCTCGATTGTCTTGCCGTCAACCTAAGAATGATGGTTCTATTTCATTCCTTTTCTCCTTTTACCTCCAGCTCGATGCGTTTCCACAGATCCTTGCAGGTCCTTTCGAAGAACATCTTCTGAAGACCAATCTTCGCGTACTGTGTTTTGTTGAAGAGGCGAGATTGGAACTTCTCCGGGTTGGCGTCTCTTTTGTTGTGGAATTTGAGACAAACGTCGGCGTCAATTCCGATTCCAAAGTAGTTGTTCATGATGATCATCGAGGTCTGGTCTTCTGGGTTGTTCATGGTCTGTTCTGATTCAACTGTGGAGGAGGATGCCACTTGGTTCGGCGGTTGACTCCTCTCCTCTTCGTGGAATACGACCGCCCATCGGTCCAGTCGCACCTCATCCGCCTCGATCACATCCTGAAACGCGAGTATTCTGAAGAAGCAGAGCTTCCAACCTTGAGAATGTCGATGGGGTTTTCCTCTCCCGTGTAGCCGCCGCCCCACCGCAGTACTCTAGCCAAATCGTTTCCTGTTCCAAGTGGCACAATTCCACAGGGCGGTGAAAAACAAGCTGCGTCCTGGAACGAAAAGATTACGGTAATCGACAGAAACGGTACCTGTTTGGCAATATCAAGACACTGCAGTACCCAGCCGATTGTACCATCTCCACCGCAGGCCAGGATTTTGTACTTGGGGATATTTCGAAAGACATACAACCTTTAAAAAGAGAGAATACTGTATGATTTTGATCATTACCCGACGAGAGGGCCTCCCTTGAGCACATCGAATACTTGGAATGGATTGAGCAGTTTTCGGAAAGATTGAATGAGTTCAGTTCCCTGACAGCCGCCACTTTTCACATTTACCTAAACCCTTTCTCTACCCTCATGTTCTGCCTCTGCTCACCAGAACTAGAAGTGGTTCGGCGTCTTGTGGCAACATCTGAGGCTGAACATTTGGCAAACAGAGCACGATGAGCTTTTTGTCTTCGTAGACCGCATTCTGCAGTCGTTGAACGGCCGCCGAGGCCGCCTTTGGCGTATTGAAGGTGATGATCAACGAGCCGTACTCGAAGTAGATCGGCCCGATGGCAGTGAAAGGCTTTTCCTTTGCCCCAAGGAGCTTCAGAAGAATACGTTCGTATTGACGTTGCGCCAAGGAGGGTGGCAGGTTGCCAACGAAGACTGTGTGGTCATGAGGATCCTCCTTTTCCTGCACGTAGAAACGGACAACGTGGTAGCGACGAAGCGAGTCCTAAAGCAAACATTAAAATTAACGTATACGTGTGTGTATGTATGTGTTTATGTGTGTGCTTGCCTATTTATGCAAAAACTCGCCTTCCTGAGATTCCTGATGAGCTGGAGCATATTCTCCTGTGGATTACAAGTTCTTTCAGCCACTCCTCTGTCGAGTGAGACTTCTATCAAATTGTACCTGAAGTTCCGTTGAACCTACTCTTTTCTCTTTGTTCCCCACCTATTCCAATTGCCTCCATCCAGTCCGAAGTCATTCAAAGAGTCTGTCAAAACGTCTTGAACCAAAGTGTCTTTCGTCACATCGATGGTGCAAAAGGTGTGTGAGACCCTCAGCCATCCACCGTACACCCGCACTTGGTCCCTGTCTGGGTCGTCTTTGTACCGAAGGAAGATCTGCGCCCGACGGCCTTCTGGTCTCTTCACGTTCCTCAGAGGCACTGGGTCCTCCAGAAGATCCTCGTCGCCACCTATAAGGAGACATTCGACCAAAAAGTATGATTTTCAAAGCACTGATGCTTACAAAAGCAGAACGAACAACTAACCGTCAGTGGTGACCTGCGTGACAAAGTAGTTGTCGGGTTTATCGGCGATGTGGAATTTCCTCAGTGCAGCATCCTGTAACACATTCTTTAACGATTCAAAGAATGACCTACTCTGATCTGGATTACGGTAGCTGTCTTGGGTACAGAAGCCGTCCTGGACACTTGTGTTCTCAAAGAACTGTTTCCGTCGAAAATGCGCAGAACTTCGACGTCTTCCTTTTCTTTGAAGTCTTCTCCTCCACAACTCACGTCATCTGGTTGTATCTTCAGTGGACTGCTGACTGCAAAAGAAGGTTGCTTTGGGCAAAGAAACAGCGGGGAAAATGGGACGCATTCTATTCCTTGGAGATCGTTTTTGTATACAAAAGAGGGGGTTTTTCCTATGTAGAATTAGTATCAAAAAGTTTGGTAGATCAGACCTCAGCCGCAGGATGCGGGAGAGTATGGATTACTCTAACAACGCCAAAAGTCGTCTGAATCAACTGCTGTTGAAATGAATTTCGGAAAGGTACATGTTCATTCGTTCGAAATATCCAAAGTGGGGAATGTATGATGCGTCCCAGAGGCAATGGTCAAAAGAAGAGAGGCGTGCGGTGCAAAAGGACAGTGCAACAATCTGACCCTTACGCGTCTGCGGGACGTCAGAAGAAATATTGAGCAGTTGTTCCATGGGTAGTTCTGTCCGAGGAATCGTCAGAGAGTACGGAGGAAGCATGATCTTGCGAAGGGAACCAAAGTCACAGTCCTGGGGCATCATTTTGAAACAAACGGCGTGCGCCTGCAATTACAACGTCGTTTAGGTAGGCGCCGCTTAGCCGCAGAGCGGCTCCTGACCGCACTTTGGCTAAAAACCCACCGTGTGTCCGCACCACTCGCATCTCATTCCCACAAGACATTCAGAAGAGTAGCAAGTCTTCTTGCAAACGCAGCATTTCGAGTCCTTCGGTAGGTTTCCTTCCCTCATGTGGTGGTACTGCATCACCATACTCTGAAGCACAAATTACAGCTGTCACTAAGCATTTCCACCGGGTGTCACATAAATCCCCGTCTAGAATTTAGACTACTCGCCCTAGTTCTGGTTCTATTTCGGAAATTTCCGAGTCACACAAAATGTGCCCGAGGTCCTTTTCCAGCCAACCGACTGCACCTTTTCCCTCTTTTTTTGCTGCGTGTCTGCGTCTATTTATCGGCTGGCGCGTACTGCTGCTGCTGCTGCCAGCCGCCGTCCTGCATACAACTCCTATCGATTTCCCTAATGAGGCGACGAATGACGTCACCCAGCTGGCACCATTATCAGAAGCCGCTTGTCTGGATTTCTCGGAGATTTTGACCCAAAACAGCGCTCAAAAAGGAGACAAATGTGCTAAGGGGAGGGCTGGCTTTAATGTTAAGGTTAGGGAACCCACCCTGTCGACATTGGGCACGAAGGTCGCTGCTTCTTTGCAGTCGGACACGGCCAGTTCGGAACAGTCGACGTGGACGTAGTATTCGCATACTAAAAAGTTAAGTTTAGGGCTCGAAATATTGTAATGGAAAGTAGTTTAAACGATAAACAACCAGAAAAAAGAGATTTTATGCTTAGTTTGGAGCAATCTCTCGAGGGTCTTCCTCCCTCTCTCTTCACAACGTGTCATCCAAAGCTTTTGTTTGTCTTTTTGCCTTAGGTGGCATTTTCGGCGCCGCGTCTATTTTTGGCATAGAGGCGAAACACAATAGCAGAGACACACGAGAATGCGGCTAATGAGCGCACTGCGCACCTCTTTCGAAGGGAACAGCGAGAGAGAGAGAGAGAGAGAGAGAGAGAGAGAGATATCTGAAGAGTGTCTCACCTTCGCACTCAAAGGACATGGTGTCATCGGTTCTCTTTCGACAAACACAGCAGAATCGTCTTTTGATGAGTCCAGGCTGACTCCAAGTGTGTGCCACGGGGTTCTTGATGAGTTGTAGAGCCACTCCGCTACAGTAAGACACAACCGTCTTCATACACTTGTCATGGCAAACGAAATTACACACTGAAAAAAACATAGTTAGTATGATCTGTGTAGTATACGGATCATTGCGATTAAACTGAATTTTGTTAAAATTTTGAATGTCTTTTTGCAAACATCCGAGAGGAACTATTTGATCTGAAGGTCATGAAATGCAAACATTTCGCTCGCTTGGAACGGAAAGTGGTTCGAAAGACATGGATTATATCGCTTACACTCTTTAAAAGGATAAACAAAACAAACAATAGTTGTGTATGGGCTTCGGATGGGCGTACCACAGAAACTTTGGCACGTACCTTCGCATACGAATCCCTGAGTGAGCATGCCCCATATCTTCTCACAGCAGTGGTGGCAATAGGTTGGTTTGCCAAAGGTCTTCTTGAGGAAGAAGTGGCCGTGGTCCTTGACCTGGGGCACAAGGTTCGCGTCTACATTGTGGCCCTCCGCCGTCATCTGAAACAACCACTTTTAACCAGGAAAATTATGCCCAAAATCCTTTTTTTCTGTTTTACAAACTGCGGCTTTTGATCGATTGGGAATAAATTACGAGCAAATGAAAACACATTTTGACTAGAGCACAAATGGGATCTGTCATTTCAATCCCCAATAATTTCCACTTTCGAAATGTTTCGCCATTTAAATGTGTATGTAATTAAGTAACACATAGGAATGTTCGATCAAAGATCGATTTGGCATAATAAATATCCTATGTCAACAGAGCAAAACTGGAACGTAGCTTAAATAGTATTCTGAATGAAGCGACAGTTGTAATTTTGCATTCTTAAGTGAATTTAAAACTGACTGAATATGAGAATTTCATTTGATTTTTGTGGTTGTTTGTAACCAATTTGGGGCAAACCAATTGGGCAGCGGCTGTGGTCGCCGATGGGAATTTCGCACGGAATTGATTGTGTTTGAAATCGGAAATTGACACAGCTGTCTTTGACCACTTCTTTTTATCATTTTGTTTTATTCCATTTCAAAACATTGTTTATTCTTTTTTAAAAAGTCCATTGCTAGACCCTGGGTCGCACGGGCTGTTGTCTGTTTGCAGTGCGCAAATCTCCACATTTTTAATTGTTTTGGGGATATATTGATGAGAACAAGTGACTCAGTGTGGATTTCACCTCGAGAGCGGCTAAATCGGCGACATCGTCATCTGGAGCTGCGCATTGTGTCTGTCTCTGAAAGCGGTGGATGGAGAGAAACAAACAAACAAGGGATCGATTGAAGGGACCGGGGGACCATGAGGAACCACTGGGCAAAGGGCCAGGGACCGTCGGATGAATTGGGAAACAAAGAGGGCGGCGGCCCCGCCTTTGCGCAAGCAAACCACGAACAACTTTCGATTTGGGCAAGGAACCAGATTGGGTCGGGGGCGGGCGGAATGTGGTGAAAATGAGGGACGGCGGGGTAGAAAAGGGAGGCAAGGAGGGACCACTCGACTCACTCGAGGATGGGAAACACGCCACACGGCACAAGAAACACGCCGGGATAGGGAAACCACCTTCTAAGATGGATTTGGAACGTTAATTGGCAGACGCCAGTAGATTGGAGGTCTCTCGTTACAAGTTATATATTTGTTTCTGTTAAGCGTACAGTAATCTTAAGCTCACTTTTTTTGACGAACCAGACACACAGACACACATACGAACCAGACACACAGACACACATACACATATAAACACATACACATACACGCGCACACACGTACGCATACACACACATTTACACGTTAAGTTACCCTTCCCTTTTTGTCTTCAGCACTCACCCTTGTAGAGAGTGAGCTCCAGAAGCGCATGCTGGCACAGGTGCACAAGAGACACTGACTGTGCCAACCCCCAAAAGGCGTAAGAAAGCGATTGTTTCGTGGCCATTAACGCCAACTTTTCCTACTTCTTTCTGCATATTTGCGTGAACATGATCCTACTTCTCGTCATGTTCGTGACTATTACCCTTAAACGAGTAATAGGCACCTAACGACACAAAACAATTACGGGCACGATTTGGCACAAGGGAACGTATAAGCACTAAGGATTTGGATATGAAATCTGTAGCATTTATAAAAGATTCCATGTTTCAATATCGCTAAAGTAAATGTACGATTAGATATTTTTGCTTATCTTAAAGGGATCGTCAGGGGCCTTTTCCAAATCGCATGCTAATGAGGACTTGGCAAGCATTTTGCGCATGACCGTTGGCTGGAGCGGTGTTCGAGAAAATGATTCAATTGAAATGACGTGATTTGCATCCCGTCCATTTCCAATCCTAAAAGGCCCCTGATGGTCCCTTTGAATAACTGTGGGGTGTTTTAATTGGGAGAAAGAAAGAAAGATGCCAAATTGGCCGACCACAAAAGTTCAATATGAAACTGCCAAAACATTTGGTATTTTATACACACGTCTTGAAAAACTGCAAATTTAGCCTTTTCTTGTTGTATAAATTGAAAATATCCGTAAAATACGAGCCGTGCCATGCATTAGGGAGGAAAGAAACGAAATAAATGATTTGTGCTGGGCGGTTCTTTGAAACTTTCGTTTGTTGTTATCATTATCACAACATGCTGTAAAAATCGGAAAGTGAAGGGAATAGGACGGTTTTTGAGAAAACAAGGGTGTGTGTTATTGGAAATAGGGGTCGATTCATTAGTGGACAGGTTCTGTTGTTGATCAGAGACACATGGCCCTTCGCTTTATGAGCACATCCGCCCCCCAACATCAAAAGCCAAACCTTTTATTGCTATTTCCGACCACTTTCTGGCAGAAAGAAGAAATGGTTGTGTCACAATAGGAAGCGACTGTTGGGTCCCGCAGCGAACGCCCCGCCCCTTGTCTTTTCGTAAATATTCATTTGTCTGAAAGCTCTGCGGTAGGTCGATTAAACGGCGGAACGCCTCGTCGACTTGAAAAAGAGTGCACTCTGTTGCAAATGCCATAAGAGAAATGGGACGGCCGAGGCCAGTCGTACTTGCCCATTATTTCAATCTCAATTATCCAAATTACAAAGGAGCGCTTGTTAGGAAAAGAAGACTGAACATGTGACTGAAGAAACGGTAATACTTCCACTGGGGAACTTTTCTATTTTGTTTTTAGACACTTCTTCGCGGGAAATTGAAATTCCTTGGTTACAAGAATAGATTGAGAGACTAGTTTTATATGTATTTGTAAAAAAAAAGCATACATGCAAGAGATTTCGATCACTTTCAACCAAGATATAAAGAGTGGAAAGAGTTACGACCTTAACGGTTTAGGGTTAAGGCCTTAACGGTTAAGGCCTTAAGGTTTGGGCCTAAGTCTTCTATTTATGTTTTTGGCACATTTTCATATTTTTCAGAACAAGTAAACACCAATATTATAAATGTTTAAAAAAAAATAGAAAAATGTTGAATTTTTCAGATACCTCGTAATAAGACATTGCTCCTTTCGAGCTGACCTTCGGGATTTTTGCAAAGTAGGGCAGAAAACTTTGAAGGTATATTTTTGAAAATCGCCGTATTTGAAATTAACGTATTTTCGATCCAAGTGTTTGCACACAATGTATTCGGAAATTGCTTGTTTCTATGGTTGATTCAGAGAAAAAGAGAGAAAGAAATGGAATAATGGAAAAAGCGAACTCTAATTTGTGCTTTCGTTTTCCCCGTGCCCATTTGTAGTGTCGGGGTCGCGTGATTCGTGATTTTTGCCACTTTTGCAGTGCTTTTCGCTCTAAAACCTCCACAATTTCTACTCTCAACGTCGTCCGATTTGAGACGGAAACGGGCCGGGGGAAACGTCTGAGACAGGCCGGCGGAAGCGGCGGAATGCGTCGGGGGCGGCGTGGAGGCGGCGGCTGCGGAGCACATCGATCCGAGCCAAGAGCGAAATGGGCTCATTCCGAGCCTTGCAAGTACGGGCCTCCATTGAACTTGCGCATGACCCAGAATTAACCCCTCGCGCGCGTCTTACGCGCCGCGTGCGCAACAACGCGCGTCCGGGTGAACAGGTGCTCCAGGGGACACGCGGAGGGCGGCTGGCGACAACCCCTGTCGGAATGACGTCATCGGCTGTCGACAGTGGGTCAGGGGTGATGTCATCGGTCAAACATAGGTTCTTCCGTCTTTTTTCCGTCTTCTCCTCCAAGTCGCCGCCTTGGGCACTCTCTCGTCGGTCTCTGCGTCTCTCGCTTCCCACAGTCTCTGGCCGTTCTCGCGTCGTCTCGTCGGAGAGGGCGCTCCCTCCCGTCCTGCTACAAATTGATTGCCGGCACACGTAATCCGCGACGACAACTGCGAAATATTACAAGAGCCCGCGCGGAAGCACACCACCGCAGAGTGCGCGAAATTCAAAAAAAGGGGCCCTCAGAAGGCGCGAAGTTTTTCAATATTATCCTAGGAAATTACAATCTTGGCATTTGTGAGTTAATCCTCGATTGAGAGTTCACTCTCACCCCTAGAAAAGGCTAAAGGGCAGTAATGTGAAAAACTTACGAGAGAACAGAGCCAGCGCATTAGTTTATCCATGCAGACATATCCTCCGTTGTTTTGTGCGGCTCTACCTGACATTCGAAAGATTCCGGAGACCTAGTCATTCGTTGTGTACCGCTAAAAAGGTCCCAGGGGAAAAATCATACCCAACAACTTCTGTTTTTCTGTTGTATTTCGCGGAATGTTGAGCGAAAACAAAAACTCTGAATCACGGATAGAATCATGTTTTCCGCTGTGGAAGGGTTGAGGAAATGTAGAGATCAAGAGGGATCGTCACCGAGAGATAGTTTTGAAATTTCAAATGAATTGAAACCGATTGGCCAAAAACAAGTTTCTAACAATCAAAGTGTTTTCAAGTACGTAGATGGTTCTAGCCTCAAACCATGAATTTGATCCCATGGGAAGGGTGCTTTTTGGGCATACTGGGCGTCAGCCAGACCATGACGGCGCAGAGGCATCGCTAAATAGAATTTTTAACCCTTTAGAGAGAGGATGGGCACGTCTTTGGTCTCCCCCCCCCACGCGGGTTAAATTGGGGGGGGGGGGGTCTGGAGACCATAGGCACTCATTTAGTGTTTTTGGGGTCTTCTACTGCCTGCTATGGAAAGGGCATGGACGTCTTGAACGATATTTCATCCCCATACAAGAAACCACCGGACTATGCTTCAGCTATAAATTATAGGGGTTCCACTTGTTTTCAGGGCATTCGTGACGGGACCATCTAACTCTGTGTGTCCTCCAATGTCATAGCAAAAGGTCAAAATTGATCTCTCGGAAGATTCACCGTATATAGGGGCCCTCCAATGCAAAATTAAACTGTTTATTCTCTAGGGTTGTTTCCTGAACCGACAGAATGAATTACAGTTGCCGATTTAAATCCCATTGCGTTGTCTCCTCTTACTCCTTTTCTCTGTTGCCTCCTGCCCAAATTTCTCGTACTCCTTGAGGAAGCGGCTTCCGAGGATCCTGGAACAACCCGAAAACTTCATTAGACTTCTGTTCTCCATTTTGTTGGGCCTGGATTGCACGTCCTGAAGCCGGAGTGGAGCCACATCCTCTCGTGGCCCCACTCCGGCTTCAGGACGTGCAATCCAGGCCCGTTTGGGAGTGCGGGGAAGGGAGCAACCGGAAGGCCGGGCGATAAAGTCTACGTAAGTTTGAAAGCAAAATAAGAGCTTACTAATTCTCTTGTTTTGGTTCAACTCCGTCATTTCTTTTCAGTACCAGGAGGGTACGCGCACCAACGGCGCGCACCCTCCTGGGTCGCGGCCTTCGGCCGCCCAGTTAGGCGGCCTGCGGCCGCAAACATTCATGGCCAACGGCCACTCTTTACTCGGCCTTCGGCCGTAAAATTGTCGTGAATCACGTGAAACTCGGCCTACCACCCTCTCCTTCTGAGGAAATGAACGGTTATACCGTAAACCGTTTACGCTTTACCGTAAACCGTTTACGCTGATAGACCATAGACACACACATACACACACACACACACACACACACATACACACACACATACACACACTTTCACCCCCCCCCCCCCCCCCCCCCCCCTGATACAACCCGTGACCTACCCGGAAGCGGAAAAGAGATATCTTTCTGAAAAGCTCACACACCAAAAAAACAAACGCGGACAATTGTAGATCAAACAAATAGAAGATATGCGACTAAACTCCATTAATCGTTCTTGTCTTTCTGTGGTTTTCCCAGAAGCATATATTCCTTGTCCGTGTCATTTTCTTTGTTGTGAAGCTACGTGAAACGGAAATTGTTTTCCTTGAAATGCCTTGTTGTTCAAAGAAATGAGTCAGGCCATAATTTAATGTCATAAATTGCAACTTACAAATTGATGGTTTTTCTGTTTACACAAACACTCTCTTTGAAAATGACTCTCTATGCGAAAAAAACAACTGGAGACGATAGAAAACATTTGTGGGGAGATTGAAGTTGCAACAATTCTCCCTCGCCCAGGGGGTCCGAGAGCGCCCGTTCCGCCTTTGTTGGCCGTGGGGCGTCCGACCGTAAAAGGCGTTCAGATCGGATCCTCGGCCGAAATTACCCTCTAATCCTCCGTTGACTTCTAACCGACCGTTTGCCTCGTTCCGCACGGAGGACCGAAGTGGCTGAGTGAAATGTTGTGACAACCACGCTTCTCACCTTTAGAAACTTCAACAACAACAAGAGTTTTGGCTTGGAAGGTGCCATTGACACCTCAAATGCTTTTCAAGTCTCCCTCTCTCTCTCTCTCTCTCTCTCTCTCTCTCTCTCTCTCTTTTTTTTCCCTCTCTTTTTCTCTTTCTTTCTTTCTCTCTCTATTTATAAGCTTGTCCTTTTATACCTCTCAAAATATGTCTTGATCTCCTTCACTCTTTGTATGTGTGCCTTCTTTCCTTTTCTCTCTCTTGCTTGCCTTAATCTCTTTAGTTTCTCTAACTCTTGCCAATGAAACCTCAAATGCTCCTCAAGTCACACACGCACACACACGCACACATACACACGTACACATACACACGCACACGCAAATACACACGTACATACACACACTGTCTTTCTTTCGCTGTCTCATGTCTCTCTCTATCTCTATTTCCTCCCCTATCTCTTTGTATCTCTCAATGTCTTTTTCTCTTTCTCCCTTCGTATTCAAATGAAGCCCATCGTTTCATTCTGTATTTTCCCGTGCGTCGCCCTTCTAGTCCATTCCCAGGCTGTCACGGCGTATCCGTCGGCTGGAGGTCGCTTCCCTGAATGGTCTGAGCCGCTTTGCGTCCCGCATCACTTCTCCCAAAAACCAACAAAAACCCTTTAAAACCCTTCTTTCCGTGCACTTTCATCATTTTCCTCTTTCTTCCCAAAAGTCCGTTCAGAGTGCTTCTTGGCTGATTTCCAAGGCGACGGAAGACTTTGAAAAGGGCCTAATTGTGCCATCACAAACGAATTCCCGAGACTGGAGACGTCTTGAGGGAACTTTTGAGACTCAAAATGAAAAATGAATAGACCACCCGGCTGCCAAGTGGCCGTCGTTGCTGCCAGACGCGAGCGCGGACCAGCCGGCTGTCAGTCGCGAAATCTTTGTTGGTCGAGCACTCTAATTCGCTGACCGGCACCGCCTGATCTACAGTTTTCCGAAAAATAATACGCCTCATCGTTTTTTATTCTTCTGAAAGATCAGTGAGAGTTCGGAAATACATTTTTCTGGTTCTCACCAGATGATTCATAAAGTCAATTTGCAAAGTATGACTAGGTCACTTGTTTCAATTGATCACAACAGCATTTGCTTTAAGTACTTTAAGTACTTAAAACTTGTGAATGCATCTGCTAGGATTTCAATGCTTAAAGCGCGAGTTTTCCCAAACGGCCTCCCCTACCCACGGCGTCTAATTCGAACTATCCTTGCAATGCCGTGAATGCTCCAAATCGGTAATTGCTCACAAACGGTCTTTCTCTATTTCTCAGTTGAATATCTCAATGTTTGAAGTAGTTCTGGTGAATTCAGATCAACTTGATCACTTTCTCAAAAACAAGGAGTCACACAGGGTCAATCTACCAAAAACCGACTGATTTTTTGAACATTTTGAAGCCAGGCGTCTTTAAAACCCTAATTTTGGGCATAGTGTTCCCAATGTTGATTTGTTTTGACAAAGCGAAATGAAATGAGCTCCTCTGGTCATGAATTTTTTTAAAAGAAAGCCCATTCGAAATTTGTTTCTATTTCGATTCTGTGTACTCATCAAGTCTCGGGATGTCTGCTGTTCCCCAAAAAAATCAAGAATTTCTGAAAAATTTCAGGTCTCCCGAAGTAACTTTCATAATTCTTTAGTTGTTCGTTCGTCCTATTTTCGAACAGAAACGATCCCTGAGTATACCCTATAACAATGCTTACATCGCATGCGATTTTTAACTTTAAAAAAGTACGATTAAAAGGATTTAACAGCAATATGAAGAGTAAAATGGCAGTTTCCTTAACCTGTCAGCCAAATTCGCTTCTCATGGAATTGATGTGCTTTTCGCATCCACTGTTTGCTTGATCTCTGAGTGACTTCGGGCAATTCAATGTCAAACACGAAAGAGTTTACACTTCATAGAGTTGGGGCATCTATATTTCCTCTAATTGAACAAGTGTACGAAATAAATACACAACTAGCTATTTACAAAGTATGTAAACTCGCTCCTCCTGTAGAAGTTGGCGACCTCCCGTGGCGTTCGGCGTGATACCAATTCGGGGCGCTCTCGCAGTCAAGTGTCCGCTTACGCACACTTCTTTCCTTTCTTCTTGCGCAACCCCCTACTAATCCCCGTTTGTCCGAATTTCCGCCCTTTGAACGAAAACACCTGAAACTCTGAGATGAGGAACCCCGCAAAAATACCATAGACAAATAGAAAACTCATCCAAACCGCGTGGGAACTACTTCTCACATTGAACCCACTTTTAAAAACCCCTCCCCTGCTCATTCTCTTTATGTTTCACTCTTTTTTACATTGTGTGTGTGTGTGTGTATGTGCGTGTGTGTGTGTGTGTGTGTGGTGTATGTGTATGTATGTGTTTATCCGTGTGTGTCTTCACATTTTTATCTATGTTGCTGTTGTCTATTTATCTCTCCTTCCAAAACCGATATATTACCATGATCAAAAGAACAGCCGTCGCATTTATCTTACTCACCCTCTTTTGTCATAAGATGTATGAATTGCACAGTCCTTGCCATGTCATTTCTCCGCGTCCCTCTCTTTTTCTGTCAGCTCTTTTTAAAGTTTATAAATTGTATTGTTTGCTTAGAAAGTCTTGAGAATTTTGTTCTGACATGTACCAAAAGGGTATATCTACTGTAGTGTTCTGCTCGATGTTGAAAGATCAAAATTTAACTTCTCAGATTTTTTTCTATTTTGTTGACAGGCGAATATTTCTATCCGCCTGGGCGAACCCCAAAGTTTAGCAAACCATTCTGAAACATGTTGCTTCCTTATGATTATCTTCGCCCGTCCTTGATTATTCCATCAGAACTGTCGCTAAGTGGGCGAGATCCGCGAGGACGGGTCCACCTGGCGCAGGTTCTCCGTTAATATATAATTTCTCCCCTATTCAACCGTGTCCCTCCGTCTTTTATCAGGCGACAGCCTTATTTTGTTTTGTTTTCAGGGTATGGACAGCCGGAAGAATTGGATCCTCGTCGGATCCTCTTCTTCCGTGTCAAATGCTCCCATCTGCGTCGGCGGTAGGAGGTAACTCAAGTAACCAAGAATTCATTGAACGGAATATTTCAGTTTTCCAGCAACTCATTCTCGCGAGGAGAATCGCCTGGAGAATATGAATAGGTTAAATGAGAGAATTCACAGGAGGCTGGCAGAACAGGACGCCGGAGATGGAGTTCGAGTTGTGGAAGAGAACTTTCGATTCATTGACGATGAGCCGTCTGAAAGGCTAGACTCCCTCATTCAACAGAGGGACTCAAGAGGAGAGGTTGAGGCGGTTTTTGAGAGGAGGAGGGAGCGAAGGATGGAGCCAAGGATGTGGCCGGCGATTGAGGAAGTGCCAGAGCCTGCGGAAGGAGAGGAACTGGAGGAGGAAGAAGAGGAACACTACAAGAACTCCCCAGGTGAGGCATGCTTTGAAAACCTCACTCAATTCCTCTCTCACTCAAATTTCTCTCTTTCTCATCAAACCTTTTCCAGCTCTCTACATGGAGCCTCCCCCTCGCTATGAAGAGCACCGTTATCGAAGACGAGAGTCGTTTGATTCCTCAGCGACCCGTGTCGTCCGTCCAGAGCCCATTCACCGTCCGTCCTACGTTTCTCACGAAGAAAGACGGCCGACCACTCTGCGGAGGACGCCTCTTTTCTACGACAAGTGTGATCTCTGTGCTTACAAAATCATGCGAACGGGGGACTACTGTCCGGTAAGCAAAGCCTTTGCAAAATCATTATAATGTCTTAGGCCTGCGGCCGTACCGCGAGTCCTTTACGGCTGCCCCCTCGTTCTCCACGCGTACGGCCATACAATGAAATTCTCCTGAGTGCTCCAAAATTGGTGTATGAACCATGGGCACAAAGGGCGTACTCGGCCTATAATATGGGTTTGTTTGTTAGGGTGAAACCGTAATGATTGGATTGATAGGGGGAGTTAGGAGACAGTACCATCGACCAAGGAGTGTGACCAGTCGAAGGAGGGTACAAAGACCTGTGTTCAGATACGGTGGGTTGAGATAAACTATTAAAGCACAGAGAAGCAAAGAAAAAAGAGAGATCTTGAAAAGAAATCAAAGAAATGTTTTAAAACGGGATTGCCATAAAAATATACCCTAGTTGCTTCACGAATCTCTACAAACCATTGCGCATGGTGTGGAGCAAGAATGGGCTATAGTTCGTGCCAAACCTACTTCGGAACAACGTATAAAAATAGGTTGAGTGAGAATGAAACTCCTCAGGAAACATAAGTAAAAATGGAATATTGCCTAATAGCCGTAAGCTTTCTCTTTCCGAATCTGCTTAAAATATATTCCTGCCCCATCTACACCTTAAAGACCGCGCAACACCAAAGAAAGATCCTACTTTTCAATTTTTGAATCAGGAGAGCTTAATGCTTAGAAAATGGCAAGGGCCCGGGCTATTTTCGCGGTCACCTGCCTTTAAAATGCTATGAAACTGCATTTGAGGATGCTTAGCTAATTATGAAGATTCTGAAATAAAAAAAGTCTAAGGCTACTTAAAATACCCCAGTTGACTTGTTTTTGCACACTGACCACAATCGGTTCCCTCGAACGCAATAAGCTTCCCCAAACTAAACCCTAGGCCGTGTTCCCCTCAGAAGTTATGAATTGAATGAAGCAATTTTCCAACATCATTAGGCGATAAAATTTCCAATCTTCCCTTTCTTCTTTTTACAGGGAATGCACATGGCCCACATAGACCAAGACATCCTTAACTTCTAGATTTAGGTTCATCTCTTCCGGAGGCCTTGTACGATTACGAGGTGTGGGCGAAGAAGAAAGATCGTCGCCGCTTGAGAAGAAAGGCGGCTGCGCTGGCCTTCGGTCTTCTGGCGCTGGCTCTTGTGATCTCGGCCGGAGTGGTCCTGGCAGCCATCAGATACTGACGACGGGTACAAAACAATGCTCACATTGTGGCTTTCATTTTCACAGAATAAAGAGAGTAATATTTACAGTTCTACAGAATGCGAAATCACAAGGATTTAGAACCCGACAGTGTCAAAGGCAGCTAGGAATTGGGTACAAACTACAGTAAATGGCGGGGTGGGGAGGGAGGGGCTAGTCGATGTCAGAGCGGAGGGAGAGGAGGCGGGCGAAGGCCGCGTGAGCCACGTCGGGACACGAGACGAAGCACACGCGGGCTTCGTCCTGGACGATGGACCGCACTGCGGCCTGGAGGTCGGAGGAGGCACCCACGAACAGCGCCATCACGCCCTGGAAATCAAATAATTAAGTCAAAACATATGTAAGGGTCATAGACAACCAAATGAAGTAGGGTAGAAACCGAAATTTATGGGTTGTGTGAGCCAAAAACACTATTTACAAAATTTTCGGTCATTTTGTTCATCGGGTACCTCGACTATCGCCGTAGTCCTATTTTGAAAAAAAAACACCATTTCTAGAAATAGAGCAAAGTTGCTTTACACCTCGTGATACAAATAGTCAAACTTCAAGAAAGCGCAATCACACAATTTGCGAGGTGTTACATTAAAATTTTTAAAGAAATTTGTAAAATACGCTAGCTGTACTAACCGATTTAGCGCTTTTTTGAGACAAAACCAGTGCTTAAAACAAATATCTTTTTTTTTAACTTTCAAAAAATGGTTTTAAGAATGACCTATTACAACAGAATAACAATGTCAACAACATAATTGCATTTGCTATGCAGGGGAGTTTTACAATTTGGAAATGTCTCAGAAAAAGAATTCAAAAATTCGTGTCTGACCTGGGGATTCTGTTGCTGTGCGTATCTGAGCATGGGCAGATCGCTGCTGGTGTCTCCTGCGACCAACACTTTTCCTATGCTAATGTCGTCGTTGAGTTGTTCTACAAGAGCAGCCACTCCATCGCCCTTGTCCCACACCTTCTGCTCCCCGTTTTCTAAGAAAATATATCTTTG
Source organism: Oscheius myriophilus (assembly GCA_964057215.1). NCBI lineage: Eukaryota > Metazoa > Nematoda > Chromadorea > Rhabditida > Rhabditidae > Oscheius > Oscheius myriophilus. The sequence continues at coordinate 14,330,400 of OZ059906.1, forward strand.
AATAAAAAGAAAGCCCGACTACCTGAGGAATGGGCACATACTTCTATTTCCAGTCGGTTGTGTTCGTCCAATTGAAGGATCTGAACAGAACAAGTCTTCTGAATCATAAAGAAGGCTACCTGTGCATTGGGGTCCACTCGGTGGATCCGTTCCCTCACTGCGTCCACGTAGCGAGCACTCAGTTCCGGGGGGACCGTGTCGAACACCGTCTGAACTCCGAGGGTCAGTCGGTCCACTTTCTTCTGAACGCCACTCCCAACCAGCGTGAATTGGGCAAAGTCTCCGTTGCTCAACATCGATCCTAACTGAAACAAAGGAATATGAGAAGATTTACAGCTACATTTCATACATTTCCCAGTTCGTTCATAATTTAGACTCACAGATATCTGGAGTGATGACATGATCAGCCATGTGCCATACTTTGCCTTTTCAACGCGTTAGTTCAAAGGGAGGATACGCATCTTTCGCTAATGGCGTAATCAGCCATGGGCATACTTGGCCAACCAACCGCAGAGGTTTATTTTGCGACAGCCCCCTCTATTAGAAAAACTTTTCAAAATTTGCGACGGCCCCCCTCTCTTTACAAAAATTGGGTATAAAACAAATTGCGACACCCCCCACCGCCGCGGTTCGCGGAGGTTGACCAACCATGGGCTATGCCTTGCTTTTTCAAAGCGCAGGCGGCTCCATTCGGAAAATGAATGATTGGTCGCGTGAAAAGGACGTGAGCGTGATATGCAGATAGCCGGCGTGGACAAGCTTGAAACATGAATACTCCCAATTTAACCCTAAATTTAATGTGAGCTGTCGTAAATGTAGTCGCAAAGCAAACTTCACCGTGATATCGGTCTTTTTAGGGGGTTATAGGCAGTTTCGTGACGAAATAATACTCCTACTAACGTAGTATAACTAAACCGAGTAATACTACGCACCACGGTCACGTGGACCGTTCCCCATTTCCAGAATGGAGCCGCCTGCGCTAATACTACCCAAACTTTAATTACAAAGGGAGGGTGCGTTAAGGGTCATAATGATGTCATTTCAGACCCTATTGACACTCGACTGGCACAAATTACGGTAGATCACCCACGAAGTAGCCCATTTATTACAAAAGGGGGATTACAAAAAGGATAAATCCAGAAAAAATCGGATAACGGATTTTTTGTACAACACAAGACCGTCGATTTACCTCGTCGCTAAGCCTTCCGATGGCATCAAAGGCCTCCTCCGTGACTCCAAAGTCGTGCACAACTCGTTTTCCTCCCAGCCACCACTCACGACCCCATGATCCACTAAAGAAAACGATCATAAAGCTACGTGATTAGAAAAAATACCTGAATTTAACACGACCGTTGATGGGAAGGGCCGTTAGGTCGAGAATCCCCGGTCCGCGGAGGGGTCCGGCAGTGAGGACGGCGGCAAGACGGGTGAATTGGGAGGCGAAACGACCCATCACGACAGCGGAATAAACGGGCTGAAATGGGAAATAAGACAATTATTAGGAGGGGAGGAACCTGGAAATTTGTGGCGTACTGACTAGTGTAATCCTTCATCGTACCATCCCAGTCGGTGATGAACATGGGTTTTGCGTCGGCGGATGAACGCTGTTCCACGAGGTCCATCAGGAATCTACAAAAAAGACAAACATGCAAAAAATATGCATAATGCGGATTGTCACTAATATCAAATACAACGAAACCTACTTGACGGCATTGTCCAGCTCCTGGTAGAAAACTTGTTTGCTGGTTGGATGGAAAGGAGCCAGAATGTCCGGCAGATTCACTTGCTCCAAGAAGTCGTCGACGAGGCCTCCCTTTTCTAACGGAGAAATAAGTTTTTCGATGAATTCCACGTCTTTCTATAAAAAAAGGATACATTTAAAAAGAGCTGAACCCACATTGAGACTGCGGATCTCATCACGGATATTGATGGGGAAGGTGGCCGTAGGAGTCAGGATGTGGCGCATCTCACCGGTCGTTCTATTGTCAGTCAGCTTAAAACAGATTTATTACGTGAAAAGAACCAACCCGCTGTTATTTCAACCAGCCGCTTGCCTGCTTTGGCCGATTTTTGAATCAAAGAACGAAGAAAAACTTACTTCTCTTAACGTGACTTTGATCAAATCCAGATGGCTGTTGGCGACGGGTTTAGCGTCGAGTAGATCGGCAACTATCGCTCTTCGCGCATCTTGCATCTGAAGATCGCGTCAGTCATCAATTTCCCTAACCAAAAAAGTCAGAGGCAAGAATATTCTTTTTGGATTGGGACAGCTGGATAGCAGAAGCGTCACCTATCTGGCACTAACATTCTCCGTTTGCTTCAGAAAATTCCAAAATAGCAATACTGACCTTGTAGAGCACCCGTTTGAAGTCCTCAACGCACTGTGCCGGCTGGGCGACGACCGCATGCAGTTCTGCAACATCTTCTGTTTGGAGCAGGTCGAAGGGGTACCTGCGGCGGCCGAACTGTTCTCACAAGCTACAATCGACATATTCTGACTCTTCTTCTGTTCCTAGAATCCCATCCCGCCAGAAACTAAAAGCTACATTTACGGAGCACATGAAGGGAGTGTTTGATGTCCGAGCGGTGGACAAAAGGCGCCAACCAGGGTCAGTGGCGGTTTGTTTACACGAAAGATGATGTAGCGAGAGAGAGGGGGTAAAGATAGCGAGGAAATCGATGCGTGGAAATGGTCTTTGGGTCTGGAAAGGAGACTAAAAGCAAAGGGAAAGTGGGGATGGCAGGGAGACGGAAGGGCTATCGCCTGAGAAAAACGATCGGGCAGCGATATTGATTGTTGCGACACCACTGAACATCCACACAACAAGGTACACCCAGAAAGAGGACTGAGAAAATAAACTAAAAGGCAAAAAGGTCTTCTGCAAACAATGCAAGGGTTGACAGTAACTCACACCGTGTGACGGAAAATGATGTACGCAGGAAATTTAGCAATTTTAAAAATCATCCTTTCGAGACCAAGTAAATCGTTGCAAGACCCTAAACTACTGTAATTTCCCTATTTTGAAAACATAACGCATGTTTTGAAAAACAAAATTAGAAAGGGATTGTTCTTGTTTAACGCATACAATATTGATTTTTATCACACTTTTAATAATCGAAATATATTTTCAATGAATAAATAAGGTTGTCTGGAAGCCGCGGTTAAAGTGGAACGGTTGTGCGGGAAACCCCGCCCCACAGCTGATCAATGCCGTCCGGCTGCCGACGGCCACCTCTCGACCAGCCGGCTGAACGCCTATTTCACACGAACTCACGTCAGCCATTGACTGCGGAATGTGGGAATACAATTAATATTCAGGATTTATTTTACCAGCTTAAATATTTTCCCGTACATCTTTTCGCGAGGTTTCTTAGGAACAGGCCTCAGTCACTAAATGTAAAGAACGTTGTTCTTATCTCACTTGCCCTCGATTATCAATACCCATCCTTTCCCTTTTATTCCATCGTTGACTGCCCGAAAATCGCCCAAAAACCCGATTTCTCTTGTGTGTTCATGGTAAGACTGGCAGTAAACACTAGTGCCAGCCGAGAGCTGAAATCGATTGATGATTGTTTTGAATGTCCTCCGGAGTGTAACGGCTGTCGCTTCCTCCTGCCACCCGGTTGACTACACGCCTTTTTTTCACTCCCACATCAATTGTTGCGCGACTGTACGGCTGTCACGTGCCTGCCAATTGACAGCTGGTCGCCTAACACAGCCCGCAGTGGCCGGCAGCTTAAAGGGCGGCCATTTCAAAATCGCGCTCCACCTAAACCGCCTAAACTGTAGTAGTAATAATTAAAAACACTTATTTTTATTCATTTTAACACGCAATTTGCTATTTTAATGTTGAAATAATAAGAAAAACATAAATTTCACCTAATTATAGAAAGAAACCGGTCCGGAAATGTCGATTTCGCGACAAACAGGTGGCTCATTCAACACAAACTGGCCGCCACAAACCTGGGCGTTCCAGCCATTTTCAGCAACCATTCTTTTTGTCAACTTTTAGCTCATTAATGCCTTCTTTGGCCTGAGTTTTTTCGCGAAAATTCTTCGACTGGAAAATAACGAAAAACACAAAAAACCGAGTTTCTTTGGCTGTAGATATTTTTGGGTCGGTAAAAAACTCAGGCCAAACGGTAGAAGTGTTTTTTAACGATTTTTAAAAAGATATCTACAAAAAACACCCCAGAATTCCCACGTTTGCGGCGGCCGTATTTCTGAAAATGGCTGTTTCAATGGAGCTGGGTCCCGGCACGACAACCCTGAAGGTGCAAGCCGTCGTTTTTAAAAATTCATTATTTTGTTAATTGAGCATTAAATTTTTATTTTGAATGTTTAAAATAGGAAAGTGAAAAATAAGCTTTTTATGAATACATCGTTTCAATCAAAATCATGCAAAAATAGAGGTTTTCGGAATCTGGTTACTGTAGCTAAACAGCGTGCACAAACTGGCCGACACGAGATCTGAACGAGTACAGCACTATTTTAGGAGATCTCTATGCCATTTTGTAGAGGAATATTGCATCCTTTGGCCTGAGTTTTGGCACCTATATGTTCGTGGCTGGTATTCATGCGAAAGCCCGAAAACCGTATATCTCAGGCAGGAATTATTTTCACAGCACGAAAAAACTCAGGCCAAAGCCCACACTTGTATTACTGCGATTTATAAAATCGTTTCGTCACAAAAATAGCCAGAACTCTCAGGTTCGTGGCGGCCAGTTTCCACTCATTTCAATTAAAATAGACCGAGGGTCCCGCCACGAAAGGCCGGAAAAAGCCGCTTGCCGATTCTATAAAGCGTGCGGCGGGGTGTGCTAAGGCGGCCAGTGCACTTTATCGACAGCTGCTGGTCCCTAGCGAATGACCCGCTGTGGACGACAAATGGCGGAATAGGGATTTTAGAGGCAGAAAACTTTATTTCGTGAAAGGTTTAGAACGAAAATGGATATTCGGAAAATATTTGCCTCAACCGCATCAAAATGATAGAGGGAAGAACAAACCTACGCTTTCGAACGGGGGAATTTCGCTTTATTTATTTCTCTGAGTTATGAAATTCCGCCTAATTGCTGAAGACTTTTCCCGTTTTCCTTTAAAAGCTCGCCACTTATGAGTCTTTAACGATCTAATCGTACAGAAGCACGTGGAGTGGAAAGGGACAGCCGGCTGGCAATTGTTGGCCGCGGGCCCTCGCTTGATAAGAGGCCCGAACGGAGTCTCAGTGTACACGCAATGGGATGTAAATCACACTTTACGACGTTAAATTCAACCAGGAACACTGAAAGTATCAACTTAGAAACAATATTAGAAATTTAAATACTTTATTATGTTCAAAAATCAAAATAATTAAAACACAATTCAACGGCTGTTCATACAAGAATATTTTGTCGATAAGTATTATTTTCCCAGGTTTCCTAACAAAAGTTCATCGAATTAGCCGCTGCACCGGAATCGCACGGGGCTCGGGTCTTTCCTCCCGGAAAATTGCCGCGGGAGACGATCGGACAGGCATGGCGACCGGTTCCCGCCGCATCTGGCATATGCATCCGCGCATAGACCCGCACTCACTCATTCAAAAACTAGTTTACACCGCTTTTCTAAGAAAGCCACAATAAAGCTCTGGAATGTATTGTGAACAATCGCTTTTTACTAGCTTTCGAATTGTTTATCGCCAACAAAAACAACCTATTCGCTATATATTTCCACACTAATTCAACCTTTTCTTGAAAAATGCTGAAAATGTTTAGTATTCTTTCGATTATTCAATACAATCTCTTTCATTATATAAAACCGTTGTTCCTCTTCTCTCCCATACAACATCCCGAATTGTTCGCTTGGTAGCGCACTCAGCGTGTGTCCATCGCATACCGCCTGCACCATAATTACCTCCGCCTGTCAGCATTCTCGTTCTCCTCATTTACCTCTTTTTCCTTCACTTAATTATCTTTTATCAGGATTTGAAGATCATGTCCGGGTAAAAAATAAACTAAAAATGACTGAAGTTATGGAGGACTATCATTATTGCGAAGATGAGCCTTCGGCCTTGGAAAAAGTGCCTACCGAAGTTCTGCTTAGGATTTTCTCATTTCTGGATCTCCGAATGAGAGGGAGAGTTACGGGGGTAAAAGAGAATAATGAAATCTCAAGTCTTTTTCGTTTAGGTCTGTCGCAGATGGCAAGATGTCATCTATTCTCCTCTATGCGAAATGGACGACGTCATGGTTGTGAATATTTTCCAACGATCCGTTTGGGACACATTCGAGCCGAAGAACAGAATCCTCAGGTAGATTTTAAAGTGAACAAGAAAGAACCGTTGCCAACTCAGGATGTTGCCCATCGATCTTGAGGATACAGAGGGACTCGAGAGGATATTCAGAATCATTCGCGTCGCTAGCACTGTGAAATTCTGGTATCATGACACTTCTTTTGCCAATGAGGCCGTCGGTGAGTGGGCCTTTGCGAAGAGAGAGACAGATGGTCGGGTCAGGGGGCCATGTGCATATTCATGGTATGTATATGGGACACAACGTTCAGCTAATAGTGGAAAGGGGAGAAAGAAAGAGAGACATAGGCTGAGACAGAGAGACAAAGAGACAGAGACAGAGAGAGAGAGAGACATATACACAGAGAGACAGAGAGATAGAGAGACAGAGAGACATAGAGACAGAGAGACAGAGTCATTGCTTTTCAGACGCTGTTGTTGCGGCTGGAGCCAAGCTGAGAACGGTGGATTTGTACCCGTATGGAAACGAACTCATAACGGATCATCTTTGCAATTCAATTCCCGGCTTAACCGATATGACAATGAGACCCCATGGCCAAAAGTATTTCTGGAATGCCATGAAACTCACAAGTTTCCCTCGCTTCGAAAACCTCACGTCTCTTTCTGTGGATAGCATTTCATTCGGTTTGTCTTAAACTAAATTCTAATCTATTTTCCCCGTTTCAGACGAAGATGTCTCTTTGCCTCCAAATTTAAGAGCTTTCGAATTCAACAACCGCAGTGACACCCAATATCTCAATCTCCTAGAGCAGCTAAAGGCACTGAAAAAACTGGAGAACTTTTCCATTGCCCATGGCAATATGGAAGATGTTTCGGATTTCATTAGCTTTCTGGATGCACTCGATGCCACAAATATTCCCACTTTGATTACTTTGGTAGGAAATATATTGAATATTGAAAACATTTTCTTGCAGACGATGAAGTTTTGTAAACTTCCGAAGAGGGAGAAATACTACGAATTAATTGGAGAGGCAGAGCCGATTTTCAAAGAAAAGCAGATTGTCAACGTAAGGAAGATGAATTTGAAGATGTTAAAATTGGACCTCTGTTGTGGGGAAATTTATTCCATTGGAAGGAGTTTCATTGACTTTAACAGGTGAGAAAGACTTTTTCACATTTGGAACACTGCTGAATCGAGTGCTCATTTTTTACAGAAAATAGTTGATTGTCTCCGAATTTGCCAAAATTTTGACTTTCCTACGACCCTTTAAACACAAGCCTTAAAGGTTTCTCAACCAGGGGTACGGTACTTCCGTAACAGGTTCACTACCGTACCCCAAGTGGAGCACACTGTATTTACTGTGAAAAAAGATCCTCAGTCCATGTAAGCAAAATCAAATCGGCCAATGATAAGTTGGCGATTAGAACAAGGTTGTGTATTGCTGAGAGACACTTTTATAATATAAGAAATTCCTTCCGCAACAAGCAATTTCAGTCAGCTGACGACGCTTGCCCTGCAGATCATAGAGGAGGAGGACTCTATGAAGGCAGTTCGTCGTTTGGCGGAAGTGGCGGAGAACAAAAGAGTGTGGATTCATCTGGGAGTGATGCAGAGAGACATGGCCCCACGGGTGGTTCCTTCCGGAGTAGACGATGAGGAGATCCCACTTCCCCCTCCACTTCCATTGTCTCTTTTCAAGGTTCTAGCAAGATTTGAGGTATTTCATCTCTTTTGTTGCTTTAAGCAACTTATTCAGGCATCATTTATGTGGAAACCAGAACTTTTGTCTGCAATTTTTTCGAAGCCCTCCGCTGTTCAAGAAATCAAACTCATCAACTGTGATAGTGCTGTAGATGCACATTTGAAAGCAATTGCAAAGGTGAGATTCTTTTTTTTTTTTGATTGTACACGACGAAGGTTTGGTTCATTTTCGTTTAATTCTCCTTTTCAACAACGTTAGTTTTTTCGTCCTGGGTAGATCAGAGGTGATCGCTCTGGGTTCTGGTAAAGAAAAAAAGTTTCCCTTTTGTAATGTACTAGAATTGAGTTTATAGCACTACTAAGGCAAAAAGTTTTGTCGACGGGGGATCGAACTGGAGTCACTTTCGTTTGCCAGTCCCTTTAGCCACTCGGCCATTGATAAAAATAAAATTGTGTATAAGATATTTCGAATCCTCCTTTAAACATTAACCTCTGTACATTGAGAACGGTGTTTTCACAAAAAGAAGGGAAAATATTAGCAATGAAAGGAGTTACATAAAAAAAACATTTTTAAAAAGTCATGGGCCGACCAGGGCCTCTAAAAATTTCTCGGTCCGACCCAGCCCGGGCCGGCCCTTGATTTTGCCATGCTTGACGACCAGTTATTTTTAGAATTCTCCGATGCTTCGTCGAATGATTGTGATAAAGTGCAAACAGTTATCCGACGATGCCATGATGCCCTTCATACACCACTTTGATCGTCGGAGATCTCAAAAACTAAAGGTAGTCTCTCTCTCTCTCTCTCTCTATCTCCATATCTCTCCCACCTCTTTCTCTCTTCCTCACTCCATATCTCTCTGTATTTCTTTTTGTCCCTGCTGCGACTCGTTTACATTCTTTATTTCAGATCGTGTGGAAAAGAGGCGAAAACACTGCTCGTCCTGCCAGTTTCTACTTAAATCTAGTCCACGAAAATAGAAGGAACAACAGCCTCTTGGGAGATAAAACAGCAACATTTGTTTCAAAACTCTTCAGTGACGACAATAATGGCGAACGGGTTGTGATCTCTGACAATAAGAGAAATAAAAAACTAGTCATTCAGGTAAAATATGAGAAAAGCTGTAGACTGAAGTCATTTCAGGATTTCTCTGACGTAGATGGATGTCAGTTGGTTGGTTTGGTCGTTGGAGAGAAGAAAGAGGATGTCTCTGAGGAGTCGGAGCCTCCCTCCACACCGGCGCCTCCTCCTCCCAGCGAGGCCTCTCCCACCCAGTGCAGGGCCTTACTCGACAAATTGACCCTCCAGTCGTCAGTCTAGTCTTCCCAGGATCAAACAAAAGCCGATGTGTACATAATGAAATGCCTTGAGCTCACTTTTATCTTGTATATATTCCGGGGCTTCGTCCGCAAAAACAAAACTCAATTGGTTGAGCCCACTACACTACAACTGCTCAATAGTTGCTCCGTAATTCAGTTAAGCCCTCGTTGCTTAGTCTAATATTTTGCCATTCAATTGGCCTATGAAGGGATGGCTAAATCATCAAAAGGAAGTTACTTTCTTACATCACCATACCGCCAGAAGGATTATGGAGATAAGAGACGAAGGACTGTGCATTGGCAACCCCTGAAATCGGTTTATCTTTTGTACGATATTGGAACCCACAGAGATAACCCTGTTTGTCTCCTTAATTTTTGTTCCTCTGCCTAATATTGTGTGTGTGTGTGTGTGTGTGTGTCTGTGTGTGTGTGTGTGTGTGTCTGTGTGTGTGTCTGTGGGTGTCTGTGTGTCTGTTTGTCTGTGTGTCTGTGTGTCTGTGTGTCTGTGTCTGTTTCTATGTGTGTCAATTTGATCTGTAGTTTTGCTTTCCAACGCCAAGTAAATTATAGTTCATGAAGTCCACCAATACAAGTTCCAATCCTTTCCATTTAGCCTCATGTTATTCCTCCTTTTGCTGCCATTTGTGGCGGCGGCTCCTCAGGATGAGTTAATAACAAATCTGCCAAACTTGGTGGAGCCAATGAGGTCCAACCAGTACTCCGGCTACCTCAACATCAGCTCCACAAAGTCCCTTTACTATTGGTAATTAAATATACAAATTGTCTTAACCAGTTTGCTAGGTACGTGGAATCAGAGAGCAACCCAGCCAAAGACCCAGTTGTTCTGTGGCTAAACGGAGGCCCTGGCTGTTCTTCGCTCGAGGGTCTCTTTGTGGAGATGGGTCCTTACAGAACAAACGATTTTGGACAAACTGTTACGAGAAATCCTTGGACTTGGAATAGAGTAGTTGATTTTGTTGTTAATTTTAAACAATTGTTACAGTACGCTTCAATAATTTATATGGATGCCCCAGCCGGAGTAGGATTTTCCTTAAGAACAGATAATCAAAGCAATTGGAAGTATACTGACGATGAAGTGGCTGCTGATAATCACAAGGCAATTAGTCTCTGGTTCAAGGTAATTTAAATGACTATAGTTTGAAGCCGAATTCAGAAATTCCCCGAACGGAAGAACAACACTTTCTACGTGATGGGAGAGTCTTACGGAGGCACCTATGTTCCCATGTTGTCCGCCCTTCTGGCCAACGATTCTGCCAACTTTCCGCAATTTAAGGTGGGAATGGTTTACTTTTGGAATTGTATTTCTAAAATGTACAATTTTTGTTTCCTAACTTATCTCCAGAACGTTTTCTGTGCGGGGTAATTTCAGCCCCGGACAGGGCTGGAACGGGCCGGCCCGGATTGTCCACATCTGGAATGCCCCAATTTTGTATTGTTTTTTTTTTCGAGAGCAGGCCGGCCCGACCATCAAATTTACTAGCCCTGGCTGCGGATTAGCTTGTGTTTTGTTAGTTTCTTAAATATACTTTACACGTTTTTTGTTGTAAAAGTGATAAATTATTATTCGTATCACATCTTAAAACATCTCAAAACTAAGGTTGCTTCATCGCAAGCATTCTTGCTTCATGTCAATAATAGGAACGTCAAGAAAAATTTTCTTAACTTGTACGAAACGCTGCTTTTTTGGTATTGGAGTGTGGTAGAATTTCCGTTTTTACCTGAGGCATTTCTATGTATCTGCAACAGCGAAACACATTCAGTGTAATGTTAACTAGTGATTAAGATTAGACTAAACTACTCCTTTTGAGTTAACATTGTTAACTCAAAAGGAAGACTTATCTATCATACATTAATTTATACTACGTTATCATTTTCAGAAAAGCAGGTCACAAGCACAGAAAACATTCGTTTTGAGACATTTTAAGAGAGCATGCATACTCCTCGCCAAAGCCAAGCTTAAAGGCAGAGACCGCGAAAATGGAGAGGGGGCTTTGGCATTTTGTAGCCTAAAACTCTCCTCATTTCACAATTGAAAATTTCCATCCCTAGTTTACGTTGCGTATAGTGTGTTTCCTAAAAACGGCACAAAGCATTAGTTCCCGCCGCGATTACTTATTTGTCTGCGCACTCCTCTTTTACTGTGCTATTTCGCACATTTTATTTCTACTCACATCAATGTTTCAAATCGTCGGTGTTTAAAAAGGAGCGACGAAAACGACGACGGCTCAAAAGTTACCGACCTTTATTTAGAAACAGACTATAGTGAATTTGTACAATTTCATTTACGCAAACCCCTGCCTTTAACAAGCATACTCAGTCTTAAATCGTACCATACCCTTGTTGGCCATGATTTTGATGGGAGATTGGGTTCTATGTCATCACACCCTTTTCGAAGAATTTCCAAAGTATGAGTGGGCCGTGTAACTGTAGTGTATAAGACTTTCGACCGCTAAACTCGTCTGAATGACCCATAACGTTATGCAAAGGTCTGTAGCCAAATTTTCTATTTAAAAGTTAGGCTCTGTAAGATGTGAAAAACTGACGATCAGGCTTTAGACACACTACACTGCCTGATAAGAATTCTAGGACAGTTTTGTCAATTTTCACAGAAAACTTTTTCAGGGCATTGCCATCGGAAACGGTTGTGTGGACGACGTGTTGAACCTAAACACAGGTGTGCAGTACAACTACAACCACGCCTTCATCGACGAACAGTACTTCCAAACGGCCGTTAAGAAATGCTGCTCCAATGCTACTTTTGTCAACGGCTGCGACTTTTACACTATGGCGAACGATGACAACAGCACCTGCAATGAAGAGGTAGCAGAAAATAAAGGGTTTAATTCATTGCAAATTTAGGCATTGTATCTTTCGGAGGCCAATTATTACACGGGACTTGATCCTTACTTCTTGTACTACTCTTGTTACTTGAATTCTGGAGATAAACCTCAATTCAGCATGACGGATTACCCTGGAACCATTCTCAGGCAACAGATGAGACTCAAGTACTCACGACTCGATGCCCAACCACCCGTGAGTTGAACTTGATTTGGAACATATTTCAACTATGTAAAGTGGCGGATGTCGTAAAATTAAAATGTCCTACTCTGATCCGTTAACCCGATTTTACAGTCACGCCTGTAAGTACTATTTCAGTACATGAAATGTCCTTTTCTAAAGCAGTTCGATGTTGAAAGTCTAATTTTATTTGTTAATCAGGGTTACCATCCTTTTTTGTATTATTTTTAAATTTTATAAACATAGACTGCAAGAGTCAGGTCATAGTGTACACAAATCGATGATAAGATTTGCGCGTGTCCGAAGCTCTCCTTGCGCTGGTTACAAACAAACAAAACACACACACACACACACACACACACACACACATTCAGAAAGAGAGAGAGAGAGGCGCTCTCTATCGCTGTATCTTGTCTCACTCTCAATCTTAGGCTCTTCCCTCCTGTACCCACTACAACGACTCTACCGTTTACCTCCAGCGTCAGGATCTACGCGAAGACCTTCACATTCCTTCTTCCGTTCCTCCTTACGAAAGTTGCAAGTATGTTATCATCAGATGACATCTCTAAAGAGTGTTTTAGTGATTTCATTGCCAATAATTATGACATGCCCACACACTACGTGAACCAAGCGGATAACATCAAATACTTGGTGGAGCAAGGGAAAAGAGTGATGTTGTTCAACGGAGACACTGACTCCATCTGCAATGCAATTCATAATGCTCAGTTTGTAGCCAACTTAGGATTAGAGAAGACGGGAAATGAGACCACGTGGGAGGATAAGATGCAGAAGCCACCTACTATTGGAATGATCACAGGATATGAGGGTGAGATCTCTCTCTCTCTCTCTCTCTCTTTCTCGAGGAGACCTTTCCGCCTATATTCCACCTCTCATACATTTGGTGACCAACTGTTCCATCATTGCTGCTCACCTGACCTAGCCATGATTGTTTTCCGTAACCCAAATTGCGCAACCTCTACCTGTCTCCCTGCGCTCTCCTTCTCTCCCCTACTCTCTCACTTCTTCTGCGCGTCTGTTCCCTCCGCTGACCCCTTCCTCTCTTCATCACGAGGCTACCTGACCCCTAGTCTGCGTCTCTCTAATGCAACGCTATTTCTCAAAACAGTCGGTACACCAAAGGGATCTGGGAGATTGCGACGATTGACGATGGCCACAGGTCACCGAAGGGAGATAAACCACCTGGGAAAGTGATATCGGAGAGACTTTTGAACAATGACAACGACTCTGTTTCCCTTAACAACATAACCTAATGTATTTTTAACAATTAGTCAAATCCAATCAGAGCATTTTCAAAATGAAAAATGGCACATGTCTGTGCTTGCGATAATATGATCACGAATGCTTTCCAAAAACTCGACAGATTTGAATTTCAAACAAGAACATAAAGTTCGGCAGCGCAAATGGAAGTTTTCCATGTTTTGTACTAACTGGAATGTATTATTTGTCAAATTTTCTCTTTTAGGTGTCGATTTCCTGACTGTTCGTGGAGCTGGCCATTTCGTGTCTTCTTCAAATGAAAAGCCAAAGGAAGCCCTTCAAATGTTCTACAATTACATCAACAACAAGGACTACAGTTCTCCCATCGTTGCTGACAAACCCTACGTTCAGAAATCAACCTCAGCTATAAGCGTTGTGTTGACTTTAATTGTGTTGTTTCTTCGTTTCATTTGATTAATTTAAACACTACTGTTTTTTTTTTTTTTACAAAAGTTAAACTGTATTCGTTCAGTGTGTAAACGGCTGTGAATAAAAGTGGAGATTGAGGCGGATCTTGGTTTTGATGAATGTATACCCGGTGATAGCTATTAAAGTATAACCAGAGTAACATCCACTAAACCCGGAGATCCAGGTTGGCAGGGAGGTTGATGAATGTATACCCGGTGATATACCAGAGGTACCACCAAAGTAACATCCACGAATCTCCGGAGCCAAGGGGGAGGGAGGGGAGGGAGACGGAGGAAGACGAATGAAGGAGACATGAGGGGAGGGCTCCCAAGGGTGAGGGGGCGGGTCACTCCGCCCACGCACGTGATTTGGTCAAGCGGATCGATGAAAAAACGGCTGGTGGGCAGACGGAGGTCACCACTGGAGAGGGGATTACAAATAACGGCACAGGGGGGACCACGGTGGAGAAATTCGTATTAGAGAGGCTAAGCCAATTGCAGGTAGCACAGTGTGTGTGTGTGTGTGTGTGTGTACGTGTGTGTGTACGTGTGTTTGAAGCATTCCGTTATTAATTTCGTCACAGTATTTCTGATGCTCAGAGTTTAGTAGTCCACAACTTTTGATCGGCCATTTTCTGTTTTGTGATGAATTGTGAATTTAAAAGTCCAGTCTGGCGTAGCTGTGCTTTCCGATCAAAACGATTGTCTATGGTCGACGAAAGTTCTTTTGGACTTTTTACGGAAGTTGTGATACTTTTCTGAAGTGTGTGTGTGCGTGTGTGTGTGTGTGTGTACGTGTGTTTGTACAAACACACGTACAAACAAAGTACAGTTAAAATTCAAAAACAGCTTTAAAAGAATCGTCATGGAACAAAATTCATCCAAAGTTTATTAGAATAAGGGACATTTTCTAGGAGTGGAGGTTCCCCTCCTAAATCCGTTTTCACAATTTTCTAAATTGATTTTATGAAAGCATAATCACGCAGTAAATGACGTTCATATGGAAGACCACCCTTTCGGCACGACGACCCTTGACCGATCAAACGGACCGTTTTGTGTTTTTCTATGATTTTGCTAGACAATAAAGCTTTGTTAATTTTTGTCCTTTGTCAGTTGCGAAAGTTGGCCAGACGCAGTTTTCGTGAGTCACTCATAAAGAATTACATTGTTTCTTTCACGATTTTAAAAGATACCGATGACGAATGTTCCATTATATTTGCGTCAAACGGGCATCAAAGGGCTTCTGCAGAAGAAAGCATCTTTTTCTCGGCGTTTCGCGATATTCACACTATCTATACTTCTCGGCAATCTAACTTCGGCCAGAATGGGGCTACGCCCCATTTTGTAGCCGAATATTATGATGTAGTAATGGGAAATTTGAATTTCAACATTATAGACGTTTCGGTCTTCAAATAGCAAAAATTTTTGCTAGTTGACATAATAGGATGAAGTTACTCTGCAAAGTCATCTAAAAATGAAATGGAAAAGAGTTGTGAACACTCCCAGGTACGAAAGTTCTGCTAGAGGCACTTTCATGAGTCATCCACAAAGAGTGGTTCACTTTGTTTACGATCGAAAAAGCTGTCGATGGCTGAGAAATGTTCCATTACGGTCACTCAAAGCTAATGGTTTACAGCAGGAGTCAATTCGGCGACCGAGGTTTTTGCTTCTACAAATAGCCGACAGACATTGTATTCGCGCTGCTCGGCATTTTGCTGTTTTCAAATCAACTCCAAAACCATTTGCTAAAAGGGCGTGGCTTTTTTTGTAAACCTTTATTTTAATGTTAACCGCAAAATAAGGTAACTGAAAGGCAGAGGACCGCGAAAATGCCCAGGGGGGCCTGGCCATTTTTTAACATAAAACTCTCTTCTTTTCACCATAGAAAATTACGATCTCTCGTATGCGTTGCGTGATGGATTTTTTCATTTTCATTTTCGCGGTCCTCTGCTTTTATTCGAAGAATAACAGAAGTAGGATTTTGAAAGGCTATCTCTCAAAGTACGTTTAATTTGTACCTTGGAGTCAACTGAGGTTTGCCCTCTCTTTCCCCTGAAATGACGTCTCCGGGCATAAGTCGAATTCTGTCCTGTGCAGACATTGCACAACCAGGGCGCAATAAATTTACATAAACCGAGACTGGAAGTACAAAAGAGGAGGGACGGGCGACGGACGGCAGACGACATGACCGTCGCCAATAGTTTGGGCAAGGAGGTCGGCTACGAAGAAGAAGAGGAAGAACGAGTGAAGAAGTCGAAAGCTACCAAATTCCTCAACTACCTCTTCTGCCGGTACGCCCCAATTCTACAGTAACCCTTTGTTTCAGTGGAGACCTCGCCGACGAAAAACTTAGCGCACAGCCTGTGCCTTTGAGAGATTTGGTCGGTTGATTCTTTTCTACTATTACTTTGGTTTAGTTTCGATATTCTACTACTGCTGACTATGTATTACTTGGGGTTGGAGTCATTGGATCATTTTTCAGCGGATGTTGCCAGGTGGGAATTCTCTCTGTCTCTCTGTCTCTCTGTCTCGTATCTCTCTTTGTGTCTGTGTATCTGTGTGTATGTCTCTGTCGCCATCTCTCTTTCATCTGTGTCTCTATAATTGTCTCTCCGTCCCTGGCTCCTCCTATTCCTGTTCCTCTAGAAAAAATCTCTTGAAACATTTCTCTTGTTTTGGCGATCGTTTTCCTGCATAACATAACAAAAGTTTTTGGAGCCGAAATTCCTTCAGTCGGCACAATGTTCAAAAGAGCTCTTTTGCAGCCATGTCTGTCCATCCTTGCTGGTCTCTTCATGACCGTCCTTCTCTACGTGCCTTCTGAAAGCGATGAATTCCTCCACCAAGCCACCCTCTTTGTTTCTCTTTACTTTGTATTCTTTATTTTAGGATTGATCGCCAATTTTACCCAGGTACTTTTGTTTTTTACCTTTTTTCAACAAAATTCCAGTTTGTTTGTTTCCAAAGGGTGTGCAGTCGTCTGATCGCCCGTATCCGTCACGAGTACATGAAGTCGATCCTCCGCCAGGAGCCCGGCTGGTTCGACTGTCACAGCTGCGGAGCCCTCACCACCCAGTTGAACGAGTTAGTCAATAAGCCGCGAAACGACACCAAAAAACAACGATTTTGCATAAACATTTCGAAACAACGCCGGAATTGGCACAACAAGACACAAAGCACGGAGGAAAATTGTTTGGAAACAGAGATCTCGATTCAAAAGAGGAAAAGAGGAGCTCTCTGAATTCTTTTGTCAACCTTAAACACCCACACAAAAACACACACACACATACGAAAAGTTATCATTTTTCAGTAATATCGAGAGAATTCGTGACGGAATCGGAGACAAACTGGGTCTTCTCCTCCGCGGTCTCTCCATGTTCCTTGTATCTCTCGGAGTTTCCTTCTATTACGAGTGGAGAATCGCCCTTTTCATGTCTCCTGTGGCTCCGTTGACTTGTCTCTGCATGAATCTCATGAGCCGGGTAATTTCTTCTTTTACCGGAATACATATTTTTTTTTTTTAGAAAATCGCCATAGCCACCTCTCGTGAACTGAGTGACGTCGGAAATGCAGGTGCTGTTGCGGAGGAGGCGATTCTCGGAGTTCGTACAGTTCAGGCATTGAATGGACAGGATGAAATGGTCGATCGGTAATTCAAATACAAATTAAAAGTATTTTTAAATCAGTTACAAGAAGGAGCTCTCCAGAGGAAGCGAACACGCGCTGTCGAAAAGCAACTGGAGTGGTTTCCTCGGAGGTCTCTTCTATCTCGTCTTATTCGCATTCATGGGAGGAGGTGTTCTGTAAGTTTAGTATGTTATAATGTAAATGAAGTAATATTCAGTCTGGGTGGTCATTTAATGGCCACAGGGGTGGTCTCAAACGGAGGAGTCGTATTGACAGCCGTTCTTTCGATGCTCATCGCCGCCTACTTCCTCGGCCTCGTCTCTCCTCAGCTGATGGTTCTTCTCAACGCCCGTGTGGCCGCAGCCGTCATTTACAAAACAATCGATCGAGTAATTTACAACCACCTTAATTTCGAAAAAGCTTTTCAGAAACCTAAAATCGACGTATACGCTGACGAAGGACAAGAATTGCCGGATGTCGTCGTAGAAGTGGAATTCCGCAATGTGCACTTCCGCTACCCTTCGAGGAAGGATGTACAGGTCCTGGACGGATTTTCCCTGCAGATTCAAAGTGGACAAACTGTGGCTCTGGTCGGACACTCGGGCTGTGGAAAGTCGACGGCCGTGGGACTGCTCAGCAGGCTTTACGAGGCGGAGCAAGGAAAGGTAGGAGGAAAAAACAAGGCGCGTACTCGTTGTGAAAAACTGAAGTAGTGCTATGAGTTTTGTAACCTATATACACTAAACTATATGTAGTATAGTTCCAACCAGGAAAACTTGCAACATATAACTTTTTAACTTGCACGCAGTTTAACCGTAAAAGCTCGGGCACCCTGTTGGCATTTGGGCATAAACCGGGTTACGACAAGTCTAACAATGAAAAAACGAGGAGAATCGGGTTTGATAGCCATCTTTATTTTTAGTGCCCGGGGGCATTTTTAACTCATTGTTTTTTTAGGTTCTCATCGATGGCGTCGACGTAAAAGGAATAAAACTCTCCAGCCTTCGACAAATCGTGGGAGTTGTGCAGCAAGAACCGGCGTTATTCAGCGATACTGTGAAGGTTAGGCAGCACGACACCCATTTTTCAATTCAATCCCCAGGAAAACATAAAAATGAGCCGTGCGGACATCTCCGACGAGGAGATGGAGCGAGTATGTCGGATGGCCAACGCACACGAGTTCATTTCACAGCTTCCCATGGTAGTTTTTTCAAACAAAGCCGAAACATTGATAAGTTCAGGGCTACGAGACTGTGATTGGCGATGGCGGAGTGCAGCTGTCAGGGGGTCAGAAGCAGCGGCTGGCAATAGCCAGGACTCTGGCCAGAAACCCGAGGATTCTGCTGTTGGATGAAGCCACCTCGGCCCTCGATGGACACAGTGAGGCGGTGGTTCAAGAGGCTTTGGACAGGGCGAGTGAGGGAAGGACGACCATTGTGATCGCACATCGACTGGCCACCGTGATCCATGCAGACCTAATTGTAGTGGTTGACAAAGGAAAGGTCGTTGAGAAAGGTATTTAATGAGAAACTAAAGCCTTAAATGAAGTTTTAAGGAAAGCATGCGGAACTTATGGCGGCCGGAGGACGCTATGCAGCCTTAGCCAAAGCACAGGCCATGTTGAAGACAGATGAACCCAGGACTAGGATGGAATCTACTTCTGAACACGGAATGGGACAGGAAGCCTTTGTGAGAGGAGCTCAGGCGGGAAATTCATGCAGGTAGGACAAAAATAATCGATCTATTTTATAGCCCTGAATCAGGAAAAGCAGTCACATCAGTGTGGGAACAGCCGCATCAGAAGTTGAGGTGTTCCCCGAGGCAGTGGCTCCTCTGGCGCCGGAAGAAGAGGGGCCTCACGATGCGGGTCTTTTCACAATCTACGCCGAAGCCTCATCGCAGAAGTGGCTTCTCACCCTCGCCTTCCTCTTTTCCATCCTAAGAGGAATGGAGATGCCCATCGCTTCTATGATCTGGGGTAAAGTATACGCATCGATGGATCTGCTGGGAACGGACAAATCAGCCATGATGACTGGCCTTCTTTTCTGTTTCTTTTGCATGTTCGGAATGGGTCTTTTCGTCCTTTTAACCCATACCATAGCCGTAAGCCTCATTTTAAGCCTAGTTTCATCTTTGTTCAGTCGATGCTATTTGGCCGAGTGGCTGAGCGTCTGATTCTGGACTTCCGAACCCGCACTTTCCGCAACATTCTTCATCAGGATGCTGCTTATTTCGACATGTCCGAACACTCTCCAGGAAAAGTGATCACCAGGCTGGCAGCGGACGCTCCAAATGTTAAGGCTGTGAGTGAAGTTAAAATACAAGGTAAAGAGATGTTGCAGGTGGTAGACAGTCGAATGATGCTGGTGGTGGCCTACCTCGGAGCTTGGAGTGTCAGTATTACGGTGGCAGCCTCTAGTTGTTGGCCTCTCGGAATTCTCTCATTCTGCCTCAGTGCTGGGCTTGGATTGTTCCTTACAACTCTCACCAGGACTATTCAGAAGAGGAATCTAAAATTGCAGAAACATAACCCGGCTGGAAAGGTAGAAATAGAGATAGAGCTAGAGATGGAGATAGAGATAGAGATAGAGATAGAGATAGAGATAGAGATAGAGATAGAGATAGAGATAGAGATAGAGGTAGAGATAGAGATAGAGATAGAGATAGAGATTGAGATAGAGATAGAGATAGAGATAGAGATAGATAGAGATAGAGATAGAGAGGGACGGAGAGGGGGACGGAGAGAGGGACGAAGAGACAGAGATACAGAGAGAGAGAAAGTGTAAGAGAAATCTAGAGACACAAACAGTGAATATACAAAGAATGTCATGTTCAGATTGCTGTTGAAATAATCGAAAACGTAAAAACGATTCAACTGCTAACAGGCGAACGACGATTCTTCGGAAAGTATGAGACAGCTTCAAGGCTTGTCAAAGCAACTGAAGTGAAAAACGGCTACCTGGAAGGTGAATTAGTCCTTAAACTGAATCTAAAGAATTCCTTCAGCCACCAACTTCGCCATGTCGCAGTCGTTCATCTTCCTGACCATCGGGTGTGCGTATGCCCTGGGTTCCTTCCTCCTCCGTCGCCAGTTGTTCTCCACTGCCCTCGTCTACCAGGCCGTCCTAGCCACTCTCCTCTCCTGCGTTGCCATTATGCTCTCTTCCACTTTCTATCCAGAGTTTGTCAAAGCCAAGACCGCAGCAACATTGATGTTCAAAATGATGAAGCGCTCTGCGGCCACAGGAGATGTGAGAGAAGGAGAGCAAATGGTAAGAAGCACATGGTACTGTAGAATGTCACTTCAGATGCTCACAGGCGACATCAAATTCGACGAGGTTCATTTCACCTACCCCCAAAGACCTCAACAACCCGTGATGAGAGGACTCAACTTCTCTGTGAAACATGGGCATACTGTAGCTCTGGTTGGTCCTTCTGGCTCTGGAAAGAGTACGGTAGTCTCTCTATTGGAAAGATTGTACGACACAGCTGGTGGTAACGTGGTAAGGGAGCCCAGAAACTGTGATGAAACTACATTAAATCAGAAATTCGATGGGACGGATGTGAGGAAGCTGTCCCTGCACCATCTGAGAACGCAAATGGCGCTGGTGGGACAAGAACCGAGACTATTCGCTGGATCTATAAAAGAGAATGTGTGCTTTGGAATGGGACCGGTGGATGAGGAGAAGATCAGAAATGCACTGAGGATGGCGAATGCGGAGAATTTCATAGCAGGACTGCCTCAGGTACAGAGAGAGAGACAGACAGAGAGAGAGAGAGATAGATAGAGAGGAGAGAGAGAAAGAGAGAGACAGAGATAACTGTGGACTTTAGGGTCTGGAGACGGAAGTGGGTGAGAAGGGAACTCAGCTGTCGGGTGGTCAGAAGCAGAGAATAGCCATCGCAAGGGCCTTGGTCCGTGAGCCCGTGATTCTTCTTCTGGACGAGGCCACCTCGGCCCTCGATGGCCAAAGCGAGCGGGCGGTGCAGAAGGCCCTAGACGAAGCGAGGAAGGGCAGGACTTGTATAACAGTGGCCCATCGACTGAGTAGCATTCAAAACGCCGATGAGATTCTGTTTGTGGAGGAGGGACGAGTGAGGTGAGGAGGGAGGAGAGACGAGGAATGAGAGAGATATTCAGGGAAAGAGGCACTCATGCTCAGCTGATGAGGCTGGGAGGGAAGTACTACGACCTGGTACGGAAG
This sequence comes from Oscheius myriophilus, assembly GCA_964057215.1. Lineage (NCBI taxonomy): Eukaryota > Metazoa > Nematoda > Chromadorea > Rhabditida > Rhabditidae > Oscheius > Oscheius myriophilus. Next base: position 14,352,202 of record OZ059906.1, read on the forward strand.
CAGGATCTGGAGAGAAGCGACGGGGAATAGCCCGTGTCTTTCTATTTTTATCATTTGTAAAGTTGTTAAAAATGTACAGCATAAAATGTTGTTATTCGTCGCTGAACGCCCTTGACTTATCAACTAAACACGTATGGCTTATGCCCCACAAGCGTGAATTTTAGACAATTGCGAGATAGATGATAGCTTCAGAAATCGGAATATGAACAATAAAATAGCGTTTATTTAAAATTGAATCTGTAACAACGAAAACAACAACAACAGAACCAGGTTGACCTATCAGGCTGCCAACTCGCCGTTCTTCTGTTCGTCTGTCCGCTGCTTGTACTCGGCGGCCTTCGCCTCGACCTTGTCCCTGGTGAAGAAGAACCAGAAGAGCAAATCGTCGAAAGAACCTAAACAGGGTGTTTGAGAGAGAGAGAGAGAGAGAGAGAGAGAGAGAGAGAGAGAGAGAGGACCAACCGTCGTACGGCTTATCCGAGTTCAGGTGATTATACTCCCTCAGGGCGTAATAAATAGCTTCGATCGTGGCCAAATGCGCCTGAAAACCTTTCTTACTTATTTGATTCTGTGGTTCTCAATGCAGCATTTGAGTCAACGAAAGGTCCCTTATTCTCAGAGGGAATTACGGCGAACGCACTTTGATCACCGAACTCGCAGTCCCATTTCGACCAAAACCACTACCTCATATCAAAACTCATCAATCCACGAAAGACCCAGAACCTTTAATTCAAAGCCCAATCCGGGATCCGCAAACTGCAGAGGTTGCATCTGGAACTTTCCGGACCACATAATTCAGCATACAGTAGGCAGAAAATCGTAGAACCTACCGAGTTCACTTGGTGCTGTGGTCTCCAGAAGGCAGTTTCGTAGTTCTTCAAGATGACACAGGGGAGACCTGACACCCAATCTCCTCTTTTGAACCCCTTTGGCCAACCTTGTATCTGCGGAATCCTCTGCATCACTCCCACTTGGAACCACGTGCAGTCCAGAACCACTAACCGCTTGATTTTCCCGCGCATTTTCACGAATTCCTCTATGGAAAGGGCCGTCGGAGAAGGGAAAACGAGTACCTAAACCCGTACGAAATAGGAGAGTTGGCTGTTGAACTGACCGTGTGTCCGCCGTGTTCCTCTCCCTGTGGCTCTTCCCGATAGTCGAACACATCCGGGTAATCGAACACCTGAGCATGAAATTACTCAGGACTCTTCAGGAGACATACCCTAGTCTGCGAGGGAGCGACGATTTTGCAGTGAAGGGCGCTGCTTTTCGAATTCTTCTCCATCGGGTGTTTCACTACATCCACGGCGCATGGCAGCTAAAAACACGTATTGAGACAGAGAGTGAGATAGTATGCGCTACAAAACCGATAGCTCTGAAGCTCCATGCACCGTAGTTATTGCTCGGTAAAGTTTAAAAGATAGTGCCATTTGGGGTGTGTCGAAAGTGCGCCTAATCGAACCGTTTTGATCGTTTTTATTTTAAATAAGAATTCTACGCGAAAACTTTGATTAATGCTCTTTTGAAACACTATTATCCAATTATAGGGCTTTTCCAAAACTGAGACAAGGGGAAAGGGATTTTCCTAAAGGACTAGGTACAATGGGTCCCGCCGCGATCGTCTAATTGTCTGCGCACTCCTCTGTTACAGTGCTATTTCGCATATTTTATTGATATTTACTTCGATGTTTCAAATCGTCAATGGTTAAATACCAAGTAAATCCAGTGTCATTCAAAAGTCGTCGTCTCAAGATTGGAAATAGTCTATAGCACCTCCACAGTGTGTTAACCCCAGTCTACCGTGAACATAAATCTTAAGTGTGTATACAACTGACAAACACGGTCTTTCCAGCTAGAAAAAAAAACAGGAACATGCCAAGCACCGCCAACTTTTCTGCTTGAGCCCCTACCAATCCCACTAGCGTGATCATTACATACAGTCGTATAAAAACTACAGAGCTTGACAAGTCGCCAGCTTCATTTCGAAACGCGGGCGCTGTTTCGCCCCTGTTGCATTTTGGTGTATTTGGAGAAGTACCAAATCTATAAAGCCTCTCCCATAGTTCTCACGAGCTGGGCTGGGCCGACTTGACACCTAGTCAAACTGTCCCCCACGCGACCGAGGTTCGATCCCAGTGGGGGCACTTGGTTTTTAAATTTAAATGTAAATTGATCACAAACTGGACATTTTTCTCGTCCTGACCCGGTCCTTCTCGTGAGAATCATGTAAACGGTATCTGTGATATAGGCCGCTCTGCGGCGTGATAACCAGGCTAAAGCCTCTTTCCTATCCTTAATGTTCTAAGGAACAGTGGGCTAAACAATGGTGCTTACGATTAATGTTTCTCTCTCTATTGCTACTGAAATTTCACATTGGAAACTTTCCTATCTTTGTGGAAAGGATTCATTAGCATGTTCACATTAGGCCACAGGTCAAATCCTTTCGAACTTTGAGCTATAGCTGGCACCAAACGTGCATCCTGCTAAAAACGGCCTTAATGCCGCAGCCATGTGATACTCAGGCGGAAATAATGTGCGAGAAGCGAAGACGCAGAGAAACAGCGGCTTTTTATAGCCGATACTCGTTTGGCGACAGCTATAGGTAATACTAATTTGCGCTTCAGGTCCTCTTGGGACAATTGCGGGGAAATCCCGTGTTTGACAAGTTCACAAACCGGACAGACACTTTTGGCACACGGGCCGGCCCTTCTCGTGAGAACCAGTGTCTGCAATCCAAAATGGCGTTCTATGTTTTGAGGTAAATTGAGTGATACAAAAACACCCGTGCCAATGTTTCTTACCTTAACTTGCGGGTTGAAGACTCCGGCCATGGGAGTGCGGCAGTCGTAGCAGAAGTACATCCTATTGCGGTCGCAGCCCTCACATTTCTGTTTCTCCACCTTCTCCAGGGCGGAAAACGAGGACAGACGGAGATCCTCTTTGGAAATCATCCCCGAACTGAGAAATAGCCACGATTTCCTCCGACAAACTACGAAATTCATGCGAAAACTACACCACAATATAAGAAAAGGCAGAGACAGAATATAATTTATTCGACTAGACGTCGTCCTATACACATGCACAGCAAGACGAAAAATAATAATGTACAGAGGAGGCGGTCATCAGTGGAACTGGAATGTACACGGAAACTATGTGCACACACAGGAGAGATATGCCTACGAAGCCATTGATAGGAGGAAAAGACAAAATAAGACCAGATTACATCAACGGTCGAAAGAGACCCAGGGAGAGGAGATTCTGGAGATTAGATGAGGAGTTAGCTCTTGTTTCGCCTGAAGAGGCTTTGGAAGAACCCGCGTTTCGGACGCACATCCGTCACTGGTTCGGCCCTGAAAGTGAGGTTTTGAAGAGAAAAAAGAGGCCAAACGCACCTGAGAGGTTGCACTTCAGGCACACTTGAGTGGGTTGCCACCGTTATGAGGCTTTTCCCGGAGCCGGAGCGTCGGACCTTTTGGAGGGAGGCAGGACGCACAGAGGCTGGTCTAAATGACGCAGTTATTAGGAAATTACTTTGACACATGGGCGCCCAATCCATACTTGGGCAACCCACCGCGGGGGTCCATTTTGCGACACCCCCCTTAATTGTAGAAAAGTTCGACATTATGCGACGGGCCTCCTTCTTTAACAAATTTGCCGAAAACTTAAAATTGCGACGCCCCTTACCATACCCTAAATTGGTGGGTGCGGCTGGGTCCGGGCGGAGCCCCCCGGATTTTTTGGCGGGTCCGGTGGGCCGGCGGAACCCCCCGTTTTTACGCGTTTTCGAGGACACAATTTTTGCCCCCCCTGCGGCCCCCCCCCCCCCCCCCGAAAACCCCTCTCCTGACTCAGGGTCCCGATTTTCCCCGGCGCACCCCCCCCCCCCCGCAGATCCTTGCCCCAATTTAGGGTATGCCCCTTACTGCCACTTCTGGCGGAGCTTGACAATGTATGGTCCAATCATGTTGAAAAGTTGCTTTTTGGCTATTTATTCAAACTTACACGATCGTTGGTTGCTGTAATTCAGCATTTGTTCCCCCTTACACTTAAACGGGGTTCTCAAATGACGGGCCGGGCCGAGGGATTTTTTGGACGGTCCGGCCCGGGTATGAAAAATTAAATTTTAAATTTTGTAGAAATCGGTAGAATAATTTTTTAGACTGTTTTATTAAATTACTTAATAATGTTTGTTACTAACGTATAAGTCAATATTAGTCGTAAAAAAAAGTCACTGACCGGGATCGAACCCTGGTCGTGTGGGTGGCAATCTGACTGTATGGTCCAAGAAAAACGGGCCGGGCCGGCTTTGGCCGACCAAAATTTTCTAACTGCCCCGGCCCGGCCCGTGAGAACCCCGCACTTAAAACTCTCGGCCGAAATTTGGGTCCATAAAGAAGCAAAACGTGGGACTATGGGAAATAAAAGAAAAACGCACTCGTAAGGTTTTTCCTGAGGAACGTCAGCTGCCACCATGTACTTCATGTTGTCGAGCAGGGCTCGGATCTTGAACGGGTCCGGTTCCTCGCGAGAATCCGAGTGCATGACAGGCTGATGGGGCACGGAGCGAGAGGTCGACGGCAGCTGAGCCTCAATGTCCACCGAATCGCCAGCCACCGCGTCGGGCACAGTTTCTAAAATAACAACAAAAATATAAATAAAAAATCAAATGAATATACCAGGAGCAGGGTGAGGAATGGCAACGATGTTGACGGTTCTTGGCCTGGTTGACTCCAATTTGCGGCGAAGAACGGTCACGGCGTCCTCGGATTGAGACTTGCTAAAAAATGGTCTTAGAAGGAAAGGAAATCCTCTCACTTGTTATGTTCTGCAGAGGAAGTTGAAGGAGTGGCGCAGGCACACGAGTGATGGTTCCCGTCGCAGCCTGGAAATGTCGTTTTGAGACGGAGTACCCTGCGCTTACCGAGATCATGCTTCTGTTTCCCGGTGCTCTCGCAGAGACTCTTCGAGTCGTGCACAGAGCCGGCCAAGGCCTTGGTGCTGGCCACCTCCTCGCAGTAGGAAATGGCTTCGTGTCCCGAGTACATCGTGTGAACGCTCTGTGCAATCATAAGGACATTAAGGGCTAAGGCCTTACCTTATCGTCGTAGTAGAAATGGCAGTGGCTGCCTGCCATGGCCTTGGTGCTTGCGTCTTCGTAGTTACAGCGGGTGTCCGGGCTGTTACGTCCCGAACCTAAAATTCCGATTCAACAGTTAACATAGGATTCCCCTTTCTGATTACATAGGGGTGGAAGAAAATGCAATTGTTTGGAGTAGGTAGGTGCTATTGTTCTTTAATTTTCAACAACTGATCCAAAAGCTCTAAAAAGTTAAAGAGGATAAACACTGCTCGCCAATCCTACTTTGGCGAAAATGGGACCACGCCCCTTTTGTAGCCGAATATTTTGATGTAGTAATGGAAAATTTGAATATCAGCCGGTACTATAGAATTTTCAGACCCAGTAAAGGAGAGGAAGTCGACTATCAGTCCTAAGAGCTATGTCAGTTACGGTAGCGTACCATAGTTAATGAAAGGAGTTTCCGAAGTTTCCACTAAGAAAGCCTCATTATTAAGGGGCTTAGATGCTACATTTGGCGTTCTCACGGGCCGGGCCGGGCCAGTTGGAAAATTTTGATCGGCCCGGTCGGCCCGTTTTCCTTGGACCACCCAGTCAGATTGCCACCCGCACGACCAGGGTTCGATCCCGGTCGGTGACATTATTTTTTTGTACGACTAATGTTGACGTATATGTTAGTAAAAAAACATTCTTAAGTAACCTAAAACAGTTTAAAAAATTATTGTACCGATTTATACAAAATTTAAAATTTATTTTTTTCATATCCGGGCCGGGCCGTCCCAAAAAATTTCTCGGTCCGGCCCGTCATTTGAGAACCCCGGTTAAAACTGGTTCCAAATTCTCGATATTACCCAATTTCTTAGGCCTAAAAGGTGATCTCTTAATGGGCCTGTCAAGTCATATACGGTAGAAAAACTTACTCAAGGATACACTGGGACTGCGGGCCCTCTTGGCGTTCTTGACTGAAAGCCTTGTGGGGTTGGTGCTTCCACTCTGGATGGACAGACCACCGGGGATCGAAGTCAAGTCGAGCTGACGTTCGGAACCAGCCAACAGCTGCGACCTCTCCATTCCTAAGAAATGCAAAGATGCTTTGTGAAAAGACGGGGTACCTTCCGAGTCGCGCCAGATCTCTTCGTCGTCTCCTTCCTGATCCTGTTGATTGGAGGAATCGGACAGACCACAGCCGCCGTTGCGACACAGCGACAGGGGGACCACACCGTACACGTAGGCCAACATAATGGGCACACCAACACCTGAAAATCAGGTTTTAGAGTTTTAGTTGAAGGAAACAAACCGACAGCCATGACGGCCAACACGGGGCTGATTACGAGGGAGCCGGCGACACAGGCGGCGGTGATGACACGGCGACGGGCCTTCGAGTGCAGGAGGAAGCGCTGGTGCACTTTTCTGAAACAAGTGTATTGGAAAAATCTTGCAATATACACATTATATATGCTAACTAATGAATATCGGAATCCTAGAAAGTCTCACCTTCCGACAAACACAGGAACGCCAAAGACAATGCCAGGAATGGATAGGCCTGCGATCAGCGCAATTCCAACGGGAGCTCCGATCAGAGTACCTGAAGGAACTGTATGAAAATGTGATTGCGGTGCGTTACCTATCTGCCAGAGAAGCTTCTTTTTCCTCGTCCACGGTTTCTTGCCCCAGAAAGTGCAGCCAGTAGGACTGAGATAGTGCAAATCGCTGATTTCTTTGAGGCAAAGCCAGCAGAACTCGGCCGAGCACATGGCACAGACCATGTGGTTGCAGGAACCGTCGTCCATCTTCACAATGTACGTGCGACAGCGAGGACATGCCTTGATATCCCCGGCTGAAGGAGGCAATGAGGGAGACATTCTGGAGAGGCTTACGTTTCAGCTGAGTGTCCAGGGAGGCGTTGGTGATTCGGCGGGAAATTGAAGCGGCGAAGGAGGACATGCCACGGGTGCGACGAGCCTCATCACAAGTCTGGTTAGCATGCCACGCACCCTGAAAAGTGGATTAATTGAAAAGTGTACATATTCCCCTTTTTCAATAATGTCACGAAAGCATGCCGTCAAAACGAAAATGTTCCACTTCAAGGAGAGGCGTCGCCAGGCGACGCGCGGTGCAACCAGCCAGCTGTCACAAGTTGTTTACCAATACCGCGTTTTGTAACTTCCTCGTCAAAAGTGAGTCCTGGGAACGGACTACTTAAACCATAAAGCCTCCCTCTATCTCATAAACAAAATAAAAATAGGAATGAAACGCACCTTGCAGTGGTAGCAGAAAAGAGCTCCGCAAGATTCGCGCGCGCACTTCAGCTGAGGGCAAGCGGCACAGGAATTGGCGATAACTGCGTAACTGAAAAATACGATAAAAAAAGAATTAGAGGAATACGTACCTGCAGTCTGGTGCAGGACACCACCTGGCGTCGGATTCGGTAAGAAGAAAGCGACGGACGGAGAACTGTTCGTACTTCTGGATTAGATGCGACCTGCCGCCCACCAGTTTCCTATAAAAGAGGATTTTTATTAAAACAAGAAAACTCACTTTATATCGGCGGGATGGAGGTTGTTGGTGCATTCCGGACAGGACACCTCCACTCTGTTCTCCATGATCTCCAGCTCTACGTACTGAAACAAAGAAAATATATTTATGCATGCAAAAGAGTTGTAAAAAAAAAGTCTCAAACCAACTGGTTGGTTTAAAGGTTGCCTGATTTCAAAGAGTAGATACCGTACCTGCATGAGACAGAGTCTGCAGCTTCTGTGGGTGCAGCCGACGAGTTTTGGAAAGTTGGAGAGCGGCTGTCGCATGCAGCACAGAGGACACTCCCTCAGTTTGCATTTCCCCTTCTTGAATATAAATTTGAAAACATACAAAACGAGGCTCACCTTCTTCCCATCGACGTCTTCCTCGTGATCCGACTCCACCAGCAACATTTCGCTGAGCTCGGTTGCTCCCTCATCGTTGCAGGACCCACCGTCGCTTCCGCGAGGTCTGCAATGGAAAAATAGGCATTCAGAGAAGGAAAATAAATTATCCACCGATGAGAAATAAACAAACCGTCGGTTAGTGGCGAGACTTGCGCTGCCGGAAGTGCGAAGATCAGTAGCAGAGAGCGAAGACATCACAACCGATGGCTCATCACCACACGACCACCGGGACTTGGACCTGCAAACGGGAAATTAGAGTCATTCTTGGACATGGAACGGAGGGGGACTCAAAAAGTAAGGCCCCACAAGAGGGAGGGCGCCCAAAATCAAGAACACTTCTTTTCACAGGGCCCCACAACAAACAAACACCCAAAACAAAACTCCCGCAAGCATCTTGTGCCCAGGGACGAGAGGAGTAAGAAAAAGAGTATCTTTGGAATCAAAGTATGTTTTCAAAAGAACAAGAAGTTTTTCGAGAGAAAGTAGGTCGAGTGGCTCGTTATCCGACAAATAGAAGTAATGTGGCTGTCGCTATCACAAGTGACTCAGTGCATACCTATTTCGAAACCAAACACGTGTCAATTCAAACTGATGAGAATTTGGTTTTTTTTTTCGAATACGCGTCAAAATATGACTCGCCCAGCAACAAAGCAATCTAGAAAATGTCCAGTACCAAAAATTACATGGAATTACACCCTTTATTGGCACCTAGGTGTCATGCGATTCGAAAAATAAATTATAAATTATCTATGGAAGGCTTTAACTTTTTGATAAAACATAAATGTTTATAAAAAGTTGGATTGCAAGAAAACCTATGGTCCCGGTACTCAATCGATCACTTTGTGCGTGAATGTTGCACCAGGACACCTCGATTAGGGTTTCTGTCAATCAAGGAAAACCAGCATTTCCAGCCTGGCCACGCGGAACATGTGGCTGTCAGGAAAGACAGAAATGAAAAGTTCTAAATTAAAATGAAGGATGAATTTACTCAAGTTTTTGGGTCAAAAGAAGAGAAGGGAAACAGATAAACAAGCGTTCCGGCGGTGCCAACAACCTGCCGTCTCGGGACAGCTACCGTCTCAATAACAACAACTTCCACAGCAGTTATCAGAGAGAACAGGAAACAAACACATTCGAAAGTAGGGAAAACTAAATTTGTAATATTAAAAGCATGTATTTATCTTCGGTAGTTTAAAGAACAGACACCCCTCTAGACACCATCGGTATCTGTTTGAGTAAATGAAGTTCTATAAAATCAAAATGTGGAGTAAGCTAAACTTCAAAAATACCGAAATATTGACAAATTCAATCCAACCGTTTCTGGAGAAAACCCCCGCCTTTGCCCTTTGCGCGTGAAACAGGCGGAACGGCTAATACTTCCTACGCAGAGAAGTATCGGCGGCGGCGAGCAACTACCGTCGCCAAGGAGACAACTCCTGTGCTTCAGGCGATCAATGGACTTCCGCATGCAGGGAAATCTCACCTCTCGCGGGCCGGGTCCTTGTTCGAGTTGAGACTGAAGAGACTGGCCAGGCTGAGACGAGATCCGGTCTTTTTCTTACGGGACTGAAACAGCGACAATAAATCAAGGAATGCAATGCATCGGCGGTGAATCAAAAACTAACTTACGTCGAGTTTACTTTTGTGATGGGCGACTGCCTCTGTGGATTTAGACGTAGTTGCCCTGAGAGGATCATCCGGGAAGATTTCGGCCGTGTCTAAAAAAGGAATAGGAAAAAAAGGGAAAGGACCAACCATCCTCCGAATAGGCACACTCACTCGATTCAGGAACCTCTGAGCATTCGACCAAAGGATCCAGACACTTTTTTGCCCCACTCATTAAAAAACAAGGGGGACTATGTCCTGTAAAAAATCTTCATTAAACCTATTTTTAATGAAGGACTGATAAAGAAAAAAAAATCGTAAAAATAAACAGCAAATTTCAATAGTAAGGGTGCACAATTTCCACATTTAATTAAAATTACGGGAATTAGGGTAAGTGAATCAGAATTAAAAAATCTTTTACTTAATCGAAAAACACTGATCCCGTCAGAATCTACTTATACATCACAAATAGTTGGAGAAATCAATAATTGGCGGGGTTCCAAATAAAAAAAACACTGATTGGCGATAATGAAACTCGGCTGAATGGCGGCCGAGACAGCTGGTCGAAGGAGGCCGTAAACGGCGGACACGGGCGGTAAACAGCAGGTAGACACGAACACGCAAAGGGAGGCGTTCTTTTTAGAAGAAAAAAGATGTTTAACTTTAAATAGGAATAATAGATCGGTAGCAGAAGTTAAAAAAATTGTTGGTATGAAGCCATCCTAATAAAGGGCACACACGTGGACGGTAAACAAATATAGCTGTCGCCAAATTGAAATCGTGCCAATAAAATTAGAATGTTCAAGGGATGCTCTGTTGATATGGGAAATTCGTAGTCTAACCATGGTCCACAGAGCATGCTTTGCATGCTTCCGCGATTAGCATAAGATTTCAGTTTGGCGACAGCTATAAATACATGAACATGACATTTTCAAATGAACAATTGAACATGATCAGATAAAGAACTGAAGGTAGACAACATACAGACGCGCATTGTCACACACACACACACACACACCACCTAAAAAGCAGAAACCAATTACTATTGGAATGATGACAAGATATATGAGAGATTCTTTCAATTTCTCTCTCTCTCTATCTATCTATCTATCTATCTATCTATCTATCTATCTATCTATCTATCTATCTCTATCTCAATCTCTATCTCTATCTCAATCTCTATCTCTATCTCTCTATCTCTCTATCTCTATCTCGATCTCGATCTCTATCTCTATCTCTATCTCTATATCTCTATCTCTATCTCTCTATCTCTATCTCTATCTCTATCTCTATCTCTATATCTCTATCTCTATCTCTATCTCTATCTCTATATCTCTATCTCTATCTCTATCTCAATATCTCTATCTCTATCTCTATATCTCTATCTCTATCTCTATATCTCTATCTCTATCTCTATCTCTATCTCTCTCTATATCTCTATCTCTATATCTCTATCTCTACCCAGTTTTTCGCCCAATCTGTTCATCACTGCATTTGTCCCGCCCTGTCGTAGGGATTAGTATTCGATGCGTGTCATCGTTGTTAAATCCGGATAACTTCCCAAATCCGAAGCTCCGCCTCCCAATCAGAAGAGTACAATACCGATTCATCCGACCGTTGAGTTATTTTCCTTTTTCACAAATTGGTTTTTCTCTGTATTTCGATTCCTTTGCCTTGTATGGCCATCGATTTTTTTTAGGCCAGTCTACTATTTACCATTCCTTTAGTCAAGATGCGTTCCCTCCTCATCTTGGCAGTCTTCGTTTTCTCCATTGCTCTGTCTTCTGAAGGACATTCAACCCCCCAAAGCGATTCAGTCGAGGTAGATTCTCTATAAATCGACTGAAAGCTTTCAGACGGTGATAGTAGCTTCGAATTCTTCTGATTCCGGAATTGGCGGCAAGATCAGCGGCGTTTGGTCCTCTCGTAGGAAAAAGTAAATTTAGTTTTAATCAAGAATTACAGTAAAAAGTGGCGTAGACAATGGGATCACTAAAATCAAGGGAATTTTCGGATCCGATGAACAAAAACCAGCTTTCTCCACTCCTGCTCCCGCAAACGGGATGGTAAAGAAGATTACGAAGAAAATCTATATTATTTCAGGCACACAATTCTTAATTCGGGGCCTTGAATCAGAAACAAAAAGTTCTACTATCTAATGAAGTTTTATGTTTGTCTCATTGTTTGAACAATACAATTAAGGAAAGCAGTGACCTTGCCTCACTCTTCCCAGCTTCATTTCTGACCAGGATCTTTTGTTAGCATAGCTTTTAATCTAATTAGCCTTTACAATACCTTTGCACATAGCCAGTTTCTCTCTCTCTCCCCCGCATTCCCTATCTCTATTATCTCTATCTCTCTCTCTCTCTCTCCATCTCTACTTCCTTGTGGATTTCAATGCGCCACAAACGATATCCACATGGCAAGAAAACGATAAGAAGATCACAAACAAGGAAAACATGAAAAGAGCAAAGGAAAAGGCGTACTAACAAGGAATAATGTTTATTCTAGGCGTTGGATCTCTTCAGGACGATCTGCAACTTCTCCAAAGAGGCGATGAATTCGTCTTAATGCTGTTTCATTAAGTTATCGGTCTCCTTCTTGGCCTGTTGCACCTTGCGAAGTCTCACCAAAGACTTCAGGAGCCGCTCCTTAGACAACTGGAATTTGGAGAGGCCATGCGGTTCCGGCGCGTCGTCTTGGTTCTTCATCTCACGAACACGGGTAATGAATTGATGGAAGACGCGCATTTATACCCAAAAAATGGACATTTATGCAAAATATGAACATGTAAATCTGTCAATGCTTATGCTTTACTCCTCGCCCACAGAGCATGGCTACAAAAGTGGGCGTGTCAAAACAACTTGCACATCTAAGCAGGTTAATGAGTGGGCGAAACGAGGAGACGCAGGCATTTTTCTGGGTCACCAGGGGTGCGCCAATTACTTACATGCTCGTTGGACGGGGAGTATAATTAGATTGGATGGGCAGGTTTTCACATTTCCGGTCAAGGTCGGTGGGCGAGGAGTATACGTAAACCTGGGAGAAACCGTCTTCTGTCACTTGGGTACTGTAGGTACGCAGTACGAGATTGAATCCTCCGCCGACACTGTGACCTCGAGTCGAACTCCGTTTACGATGCTCCGCTGCAGCCGATGAACCGCCAGCACCCGCTACCTGGCTCTGGAGTGCCCATCTAACTGGCCTTGAGCTGAAGGAGAGAATGGTCAGACTGGAGGACAAGGTACACACCCCTGCCCTCATCGACGGGTCTTTCTCCTTTGTTACCAGCGGGGACGACACGAAAACGGCCAAGGAAAAGGGTTCGGAACGCATTTTCTCCCTGGCTCAGTCAGCGGAAGCACTTCTTCGGAGCTGAGGTTGCTGAACAGGTCCCTTGTAGCCATGGATTGGATTCACGACCGCCTGCGGTAAAAAAACCTCGACAGTGTGACTGGAATTCCGTCTTTGAGCAGCTGCAAGCAAGAGGTTCTTTGTGAAACAACAGTAGCTTCCGCTTGTACGGGAAGGTACCAGATATTGTCTAACCAAAACTCGAATACAAAATGAAACAGATGAGATCAAATTAAATAGGAATGGAGAGTAACTTATGAAGACAAGTTGGCCTCGAGGTGTGATACGTGAAACAAGATATTTGCATGTTCGAGTTATGTAAACGACTCGCCCACTAGCATAAACAAGAATCAGCATATGAATCGTATGCAACAGGGCCTTCTTCAAAAGCAGACAACATTCCCCTTTCCAATGTGCAAAAGTGGCTCAGCGGCAAGCGATCAGCTCAGCCAATGGTATCAGGGTTCGATCCCGCTCGGTGCTAATAAAATAAAATGACACCAAATGAGTAGAGTGGCAAGGTAAATGCAAGTTCGATAGAAACATTAATTTTTTTAAACGAGAAATGAAAAATACGAGCCGCCTACTCTCCCGTTGGCCAAATTTCGACAAAAAATTTAACACAGAGGGTACCTTGGCCGATATTTGAGAAAATTTTGAACGCAGGTGGCAGTTTGGGAGAGATTAACATAAAAAAATGACAAGCCGCTCCATGGAAAAATTTGGGAATAACCAAAACCCTAAATCTCAAAACGATTAAAATCCGGCGAAAACCCAACCTTTGCCAACGACGGAAAGCAGTCATTTTCGGAATTCCAGCCTTCATTCTTGAGCGAAACGTTCCTGTTTCGCAGTTCGGTTATTCCTTGGCTTCCTAGAAAATATCGCAACAGAGCATTGAGATAGAAAATGAGAAAAAAGGACTGTGTGAGTGAGGGAAAGTGCATGTTTGCAACACACTAGGAGGAAAGGCGTAAATGATTTTTGGGACGGAAAGCTTGATTAAAAAAATGGCTGCGTGGCTTACGGTATTATATGGGCTGCATTTGCGGGACCTACGATTCTGTGTACATTTATGGCGCATAAGCGGAGCAAGGCAAGATAAAAGTAAAGAACGAACAATATATAACAAATATCCGCGAGAATCTACAATAGTTGTAACTTACTAAACTTAGGCAAGTGTCGAAATTGCGCGAGAGAGAAAGGCACTTACACACATACGCACGCGCACGCTTACACTTGCACACGCGACCGCAGAAGCACTACAACATTCATTCACTCACATAGTAAAATTTTTCTTGCTGAATCGGTAGACAATCACATCGGGAGCCTTGTTTCTTCGGTTGATCTTCTTTTATACTGTCCAGTTGCGTAGATGACGAGTTTTTGAGATGAGACGAGTGACAAGAAGAGATTATTGACGAGAGACGAATTTCGAGAGCGTATACGACGAGTTCGATAACGAAAATCCACAGTTAGGCTCATACGCGCACACTTTCACACAGAACGCCGGTTCGCAATTCCACAATTGGGATTACAGGAGCTTTTTAGGGCTCCTGCCAGTCGGTGACTCCGTCCAGTGGTCAGGATTTTCGTGTATTACCAAAGACATGCTTGGTCCCCTCCCACCAGACGACTAGGAAAATCCTACAGAGGCCACGGATCCGAATACCCCCAGGGACGCATGTCCCCCCTGGTTTATCAGCCTCACCGAAGTGAAACCGCCCGGGAATTTTGAACCGACTAGAGACAGATAGAGAGGCGCTTAGCGGGCAGCATAAGATGAGACTATAAAAGCAGAATTTACGCAAAGGGGACACTAATTATGGGAATGTAAGCTGGATGGGGAGTCTAAGACCCTAATTTATGGGCAGAACACAATTAAATAATAACTAAATTAATAAATAGTAATCAATTAACCCATTTAGCTAATAATTAGGTCGGCAGTGATGAGGATGAAGAAAAGAAAAGATAAGGAAGAGTGATATGTAAACCCAGCTGTTAATCCAAAGGTGGCGAAGGAACGTTTAAATAATCAGCAACACGGCGAAGTCCCATTGATTGCCGAATACATCACATTCCTCTTGGTTTCCCTTGTTTGGTGTTAGATGACAGTTTAAAGTGATCTGAAATAAGAAAAATTAGAGAAAAAATTAAGAATATAAAACCGAGAACGGCAACGAAACAGAAAACATACCTCGTAAGTCGACTGATCCTGTGATCCATAGAAAATTCAGCCTTTTTACGCATTTGTTGAAGAACACAGCCGATTACGAAGACAAATGAAGAAGGAACGGCAATAATAAAACGACGAGAGAAGCAATTACACGTATGCAAATCACCCACGCCAGTGGAAAGATCCACGCGGAACCTTAGTCATTTTCTGGTGAAAAACAGTGGCCCTGCTCGAAAAAGTTGAGGAAAGCAGTGGCCCTGCTCAGAAAAGTTGAGGAAAACAGTGGCCCTGCTCAGAAAAGTTGAGGAAAGCAGTGGCCCTGCTCAGAAAAGTTGAGGAAAGCAGTGGCCCTGCTCAGAAAAGTTGAGGAAAGCAGTGGCCCTGCTCAGAAAAGTTGAGGAAAACAGTGGCCCTGCTCAGAAAAGTTGAGGAAAGCAGTGGCCCTGCTCAGAAAACTTGAGGAAAACAGAAGCCCTGCTCAGAAAAGTTATGGAAAGCAGTGGCCCTGCTCAGAAAACTTGAGGAAAACAGTGGCCCTGCTCAGAAAAGTTGAGGAAAGCAGTGGCCCTGCTCAGAAAACTTGAGGAAAACAGTGGCCCTGCTCAGAAAAGTTGAGGAAAGCAGTGGCCCTGCTCAGAAAACTTGAGGAAAACAGTGGCCCTGCTCAGAAAACTTGAGGAAAGCAGTGGCCCTGCTCAGAAAAGTTGAGGAA
This sequence comes from Oscheius myriophilus, assembly GCA_964057215.1. Taxonomy (NCBI): domain Eukaryota; kingdom Metazoa; phylum Nematoda; class Chromadorea; order Rhabditida; family Rhabditidae; genus Oscheius; species Oscheius myriophilus. The sequence continues at coordinate 14,368,050 of OZ059906.1, forward strand.
AGCAGTGGCCCTGCTCAGAAAAGTTGAGGAAAGCAGTGGCCCTGCTCAGAAAAGTTGAGGAAAGCAGTGGCCCTGCTCAGAAAAGTTGAGGAAAACAGTGGCCCTGCTCAGAAAAGTTGAGGAAAGCAGTGGCCCTGCTCAGAAAACTTGAGGAAAACAGAAGCCCTGCTCAGAAAAGTTATGGAAAGCAGTGGCCCTGCTCAGAAAACTTGAGGAAAACAGTGGCCCTGCTCAGAAAAGTTGAGGAAAGCAGTGGCCCTGCTCAGAAAACTTGAGGAAAACAGTGGCCCTGCTCAGAAAAGTTGAGGAAAGCAGTGGCCCTGCTCAGAAAACTTGAGGAAAACAGTGGCCCTGCTCAGAAAACTTGAGGAAAGCAGTGGCCCTGCTCAGAAAACTTGAGGAAAACAGTGGCCCTGCTCAGAAAAGTTGAGGAAAGCAGTGGCCCTGCTCAGAAAAGTTGAGGAAAGCAGTGGCCCTGCTCAGAAAAGTTGAGGAAAGCAGTGGCCCTGCTCAGAAAAGTTGAGGAAAGCAGTGGCCCTGCTCAAGAAATAGCGACTTTTCTTTCAAAATTTTTGACTTCGCGCGGCTCTGAGGCGGCATTTGAGTATGTCGTTCGGATAAATTTTGCTCTTTTATTTCCACTTATTTTTCGTTAACGCGTTGTCCCGGAAAGAATTAGTCAATTTATTGTTTCTTTTTTCATCCTTCAAATTTACTATGCCATTTTTGCTGTAAAAGACATAATATTTTATGTTGCTGAATATAGCCTAAATGACAATTAGTTGAAGTGGCTCATGGAACATTTTCTGTTGCAATTCTTTGGAAGACCGATATACTGACAATGAGCCAGGCCTATTCTGCTATGATACGATCTGCATTTTTATTTGACTAGAAGGTTTTTCTAAGTACAGAAGGCTCCAACTGTCATCTATGAGTACTCACTCGAGTGTCAGCGACTAAATCATCTAATTATGTGATTTGCGTCACTTAAGGTACCGAAATTAATATATGGTCTTAAAAACACAGGTGGATGCGGAATTTCTTCCTATTTGCCTTAATTTCATCAGTTACATTGCTTTTTTTAGCAACTCCTTTCAGGTTGAGACCGGCCCTCGCTTTGGGGCAGGATGCTTTCTTTGCCCAACATCGTTGCTCTTTTAACGTCGGTTAGTAGATTTTTTCTCGAATTGCTTAAGTTTCTTCAATCCCGTTAATTCCGTTTTAGAGCGACGGCTACGTTGCCGAAGACCTGATCGACAAATTGAACAGCCAGGCGACCGTCTATCTACTCGCCTTTTTCGCAGTGATAACCGGCTCTAAGCAGAATTTTGGCTCTCCGCTCCAATGTATGATGCCTGCATATGCAGTTGGTTCGTACATTTACTTCACTCGTGTATTTTGCGTGCATAAGGACGTTTTGTTACGGATCTTTGTTTCAGGTTCTTGGGAGAGATATTATCACGACTACTGCTACATCCAGAATGAGCTCGAAATGATGGACCCGGATGAGAAGAAAAATCCGTTTGTTCCATTGCACTTTCGAACTTAAATCGACTTTTAGGGACTTTGTGGATGTCAAAAATATCGCGACGAAGCCTGTTTATTATCAAGTGAGTTGCATTAGCAACTTCACCTGGATTGAACCTTATTTTCCAGTGGGTCCCTTACATTTTATTCTTGCAAGCGCTGTTCTTCTTGCTCCCGCGTCTGTTCTGGAAATTCGCCGGAACCCACCTGTGCTACGGTAATTCCCTGCTTTGGAGTTTTTAACTTACTTTTTCTAGGGTCTGAAATCGAGAATGCTATTGCATATGCGGCTACGGTAAAAACAGCCTCGTGTGATGTGCGGGAGAAAACCACTGAAACACTCGCCGAATTCGTCGGCGAAACACTGGATTTCCGCGGGAGAAAGTGTGTTTAAATAGTTTTTTTTAAAATTGAATTTCTGATTTGCAGAAAGCTGTGCGGCTTCAGCCTCAGCGTCTCCTATGTGGTTCGCAAATGGTTTATGTTTTTCATTGCCGTGTTCCAATTCATCTTTCTCCACCATTTGATCGCCAACAATGACGGCGTTGGCGACTTCCTATGGGGATGGAAGGTACGACTCTTGACCAACATTGTTTTAAAAGTGATTCAGCTTCTGAAGACATCGTTGTACTCTCCTCCGAACAGCACCGTTTACGAATACTTCCCCACCGCCATTCGGTGCAACGTAGCCAGACTTGTGAGTTCGATGATCTCAAATTATCTCAATTCTTTAAAGGAATTCGGAAATCACAACAACAAGAGCACGATACAGTGCGTGCTCATGATGAACTTTATCAACGAGAAGATTTTCCTTGTGATCTACTTTTGGCTCGTCGCTCTCATCTTTATCAATCTCCTCGCCGCCATCGAAGCGACGCTGTTCCTGACAGTTGCCTCCTATCGCCGCTACGTCGCTAAGACGCTCCTTCCTGTAAGTGTCTCTTTGTCGCTGGAAATGACTGGAATTATTTTTGTCTTACGAGTCATTGATGAAAATGGACGACGATGCGGATCAGACTGAACACTATCAGGGACAAGAACTCTTCGACTATTTCACAAACTCGCTCCTAAGGTAAGGAATATTTGGCCAGTTTCAGAAAATTATTTGTCACATGTGTCAGGAACGTATATCATGCTCCTCTCCAAGGTTAGGGGTTTACGATTAGAAAAACCAACTGTTAAGGATATACATTATACTACTCGCCCATAGAGCTTGACCGGAAATAAAGGGCATTAGCATAGTTTTCAATCATAAAGAATGGACATTTATGCAAAAATGTGAACTTGTAAATCTGTCATCGCTCATGATAATTAGCTTAGATTCGCAGGTTGCTTATACTTCCGGTCAAGGTCTTTGGGCGAGAAGTATATATTACTATCCGTGGAGTTCGTTTTTATTACCTCTACGTTACACATATAACATGTGTGAGTCCTGAGAAATGAATACCGGCGCGCCCTACTCAACTGTTTTCGAAATTATTTCGGTAGAATTTACACATCGCCCTTCGTTGAATCCCTTTCGTTGAATTGCATTTAAATTGCAACGTATTTAGAAAGTCAACCACTTGAGTTCTGTTTGTATCCATACTCAGACAACCTTGTAGTTTTGGGAGAGTTAGAACACAAATTATCGTCATACCCGAATGGGGGAACGGCGTATACAAATACTACATTATTTTTTTTATCTTTAATTCTTTTTTCAGAACGGACGGTCTTTTATTGCTGATGTTCGTTTACAACCACGCGGGTGGTTTGGTCACATTCGAGTTGACTCAGCAGCTGTGGAACATCTCCATTCAGCCCTTCTCCAGCGAGTAGGTTTATTTGACTGAATTTACAATTTTATCAGTGTGAGAGTACTCCCGCGACTGAATTTACAATTTTATCAGTGTGAATGAGTACTCCCGCAAGAAAGGAGGGCTTCTGAAGGACGAAAGTGCGAATATGATCAGGAGACGCCGGCCTCCTTTCGGCGCGGAGATCCCCACCCTTTTGGTTGGTTTTTGAAATTCCCGCCGATAATCTTTTGTCGTAGAATCCTCTGAAGAAAACGGCTCCTCCCTACCAGTCCCAAATCGCCAACGATGACACATTTCCCCCGAGTTCAGCGTAGTTTTAACTTTCCGTTCCTATCTATAATCTATTTCAGAATCGAGGATGAATACTCTACCTTGCACCGCGTATAGCCGCCATACCCCTGTCAGTAGGGTGATCTATACTAATCATAGCCTTCCTTTAGTTACTTTTGTTTTTGTTTTACTTCTTTCGTGAGCTTCCTCGTTGTTGCCCTACCCTTTTTTTCGATGTCTCCATGAGAATTTTTGACTTATTGCATATGTTGGTTGATTTTGTGAATTTTGTTTGGCATAAAATCGTTTTGAAACCATTTGTTCGCTTCGGCGTGTACAGTCGCTGTTATACCTCTGTCACTCACTTCGTTTTGAATTTTCCGTTTTTTTTTTAGGATGGCCGCGAAACCCATGAACATGTTTGAGAAGCTCGCCAACATGGGCGGAGCACTCTTTCGTCATCAGATGGTAGTTTTAATATACGTGTGACCTTTTTTGTTGTGGGAATGTTCAATGTTCACGGGATGTTCATACGAGTCTGATTAATTTGTGTCACAAACGGTTCCTACACACCAGCCGTTGTAAAAAGAAAGTACTACCAATGCATTAATGCTACGTGTGGGTGTTGTACAGAAGGATAGATATATGTAGCAAAGATACATTTTTCAGGCACAGTTCCCTCGTCGTGTTGCCATCCTCCGTGGTGTATGGAAGCACGAGATGGCCCCTCCCAAGCAGTCCGACTTGCCAGCCATCAAGGCCGACTTCGCCCGCGTTGTGAAGACCATTGAAACCCGCGCCTACAAGCAGTACACCGTTTGCGAGGGGCTCGTCTACGCCGCCGTCGCCTTAGAGGTTGTTTCTTTATTCCAGAAGACCGTTTCATTTATGTGTGTCCCGTGGTATATGAAAGTGTTGTGTCCGTAGGAAGAAACGGGAATAAACCAAAGGTTTATTATGTAGAAGCAACAATGGTAGACGAAGCGGGAAAGTAAGATATCCGGTGATGAGTCACCGGGTTATATAGGGTAACCTAGGAAGGTTCCAGAAGGAATAGAAGGTTCTGGAACAAAGTGGGCGGAGCCAACTAGGGGGAATAGAACAATCTAGAACAGGGTAGAACAGTCTAGAACAATGGGGAACAGTTACAGAATATTCCAGAATGTCATGGAACATTCTGGAATTACCTAGAATAGGCGAGGCCCTAACACCTCCCTCCTAAGATTGACGCTTACGGTAGGATTGGCGATAAGGGTCAACTTCGAACTTCGTCGGCGGGCGACGTTGGCGCGTCGGGCGTCCGGGAACGACGGGAGCAGGCACTGGCTGGGCAGGCGTCTGAGGAATGACAGCAGGGGCGACGATGGGCGGTAGAACGGCTACGGTAGGTGTCGGAGTGGCACGGGCAGCGGTCAGAGGCACATCGAAGGCGGTCATCAGTTCCTGGACGGCGTTGGGCGACGAACGAGGGCGCATCTGGTTAACGTGGCGCTTCCAGATGGTTCCATCGAGGAGGACGTCGTAGACGGCTTGTCCGAGGCGATGAACGACACGGGCAGGCGACCGTCGAGGCTGGCCAGGACGGTAGTCGCGGACGTAGACGTTGTCATCAGGTTCGAAGCGGCGTGGCTTGGCTCCGTGGTGATGATTGAACTGGTTGGCCATAGGTGACTTGGCTTTGGTAGATGTCGAGTCGGACGGCTTCAGAAGATCGAGCGGATTACGGAGTTTCCTCCCCAGGAAGTTCTCAGCGGGTGAGCGTCCGTTGGGAGAACTGGCACACGGGGTGTAGCGGTAGGTGAAGAGGAACGTCTGCAGCGCTTCTTGAGTAGTTCCTTGTTCCTTGAGCTTCTGTAGAGTTCGCTTGAAGGTGTCGACGAATCTTTCAGCTTGTCCGTTGGACTGAGGGTGGAACGGCGGAGATCGGATGTGTTCGATTCCAGAGAGGCGGCAGAACTCCTTGAACTCGGATGAGGTGAATTGGGTGCCGTTGTCCGAAACGAGGGTCTGCGGGTAGCCGAACTGAGCGAAGAGGCGCGTCAGCTCGCGAATGGTGGCGGTACTCGTGGTGGAAGACATAGGAATGACGTCGGGCCATTTGGAGAAGGCGTCGACGACGACGAGGTACATCTTTCCATCCAGAGGACCGGCGAAGTCGATGTGAACACGATTCCAGGGTCCATTCAGCGTAGGCCACGGGCAGAGCGTGTGTTTGATGGGTGCCTTGGCAGCTACGGCAGGCACGGACGATGTTCTCCAGATCCTCGTTGATGTTGGTCCAGTAGACGTAGTCTCGAGCCAGGGACTTCATACGGTTGATTCCAGGGTGTCCAGAGTGTAGGGAAGAGAGGACTCGCTTCTGGAGCGGTGGCGGAATCACGATGCGGTGTCCGAAGAGGATGCATCCATTTTCGGTAGAGAGTGAGCGGCGAAGGACTGCGAATCTGGCGATGGCTGGGGAAGGTTTCTTCGGCCAGGATCCAGACTTGATGAGTCGCAGGACTTCGCTGAGGCAGTCGTCTTCGGTGGTGAACTTCTCGACTTCAGAAGAGGAGACGGGAAGGCTCTTGATCCTGTCGGTGAAGGCGACTTCGGCTTCTTGAGAGATCGATGCGATGACGTGGTCCTCGTCTGGCACTGCGGCAGAGGCAATGAGACGGGAGAGAGCGTCGGCTTGTCCAAAAGCGGTGGTGCTTCGGTATTCGATCTTGAAGTCGTAGGCGAGCAGCGTCAGACACCAGCGTTGGAGACGGTTGGCGGTGTAGACGGGAATGCCTTTCTTGCTCCCGAAAATGGCGAGGAGAGGCTTGTGGTCGGTGAGAAGGGTGAAGGAGCGTCCATAGAGGTAGCGGTGGAACTTTCGGACGGCGTAGATGAGTCCGAGTCCTTCTTTCTCGATTTGACCGTAGTTCTTCTCGGCGGCGGTTAGAGATCGGCTGGCGTGGAAGATAGCCTTCTCGGAACCGTCGGAGAAGCGGTGGGAAATAACTGCTCCGATCCCGTCGTTGGATGCGTCGGCGGCCACGATGATGGGTAGAGATGGGTCGAAATGAGTGAGGAGCAGGTCCGAAGTGAGCACTTCCTTTGCGCGGTTGAAGGCGGCGTCACAGTCGGAGGTCCAGCAGAACGGAACATCCTTCTTGAGCAGGGCGTCGAGCGGTGCACGAAGCTGGCGCATCTCGGAGACGAATGAACCGTAGTAGTTGATGAGGCCGAGGAACGATCGGACCTGGGCGACGTTCTTCGGAGGTGGCATCTTGGTGATGGCGTCGATCTTCTTGGGATCGGGCCGGCGTCCGGTGGCGGAGATCACGTTCCCGAGGTATGTGATCTGTGTCATGGCGAAGTTGCACTTGTCGATGCAGACGCGGAAGCCGAATGTTTGGATCCGGTGGAATAGGGCTTCCAGGTTGGCGTTGTGCTGTTCGGGAGTGTGGCCGGTGACGATGACATCGTCGAGGTAGGCAGCAACGCCGGAGAGTCCAGAGATCATGGAGTCGATGATCTGCTGGAAGATGCCAGGAGCAGACTTGACACCGAAGGGCAGGCGATTGTATCGGAACAATCCACGTTGCGTGTTGATCGTGAGAAGCTCCTTCGAGTCGGCGTCGACTTCGATTTGCAGGTAGGCGTCAGCGAAGTCGATCTGGGAGAAGACGGTGCCGCCGTTGAGCTTGGTGAAGATGTCCTCCGCGGTGGGCAGCGGGTGCTGGTGCAACATCAGCGCGTCGTTGAGTCCAGTGGAGAAGTCAGCACAGAGACGCGTAGTGCCGTTGGCTTTCTTCACGACGACGATGGGTGCAGCCCAGGATGAGTGGTCGACAGGACTGATGACGTCGGCTTCTAGTAGACGGTCGAGCTCCTTGTCGATGAGAGGAACGGAGGCGTATGGAACGGGGCGCTTCTTGATGAAGACGGGTTGAGCGTCGGGCTTGAGGCAGAGCGATGCCGTCGCCTTGGTGCAGCGACCAAGTCCAGGAGTGAAGACGGAGGGAAACCTTGTCTTCAGTGAGGCGATCGTCTGTTCTCGGAGAGCGGAGGCGTTGATCGTCTTGACGGAGTGGATGTGGAACATCTTGAGGGCCTTCTCGAAGGGTGGAAGTTGCTTGATCCACGGCATTCCGAGAAGGTCGTTGTCGTCGGTGACGTAGCAGACTCCAGAGCCGGTGTGTGAACCTCCTTTGACGTCGTCGACTGAGAAATCGGCGGTGAAAGAGCCGTAGTTGGTCAGCGGGTGACCACTGGCAGTCTTGAGGGTGTCGGCGGAGGCGTGCAGCTGGGGGCATCCGAGATTCATCCAGGTGGGGCGGGAGATGAGCGTGACATCGGCGCCGGTGTCCAACTGGAGCAGGGAGGGACGTCCGTTGATGTGAACTTCCAGGTGCTGGTGGACGTCTCCTTGGTTGCCTTCGATGCTCTTCTGGTAGCGAGTGCGCGGCTTGTTGTGGTAGCTGGACGATGGAGGGGACTCCTTGCGCGTACCAGAGGTCTTCTTTTGAGGACAGTCCTGTTTCCAGTGCAGTCCTTGGTGGCAGATCGGACAGGGAGTCCGAGGCGGTGTGCGGTTCGTCTTGGAGAATGGTTTCTTCTGGACGGAGTGGATCGCAGAGCGGGAGGCAGCTTCGACGATTTTGGAGTCGTCCTTGGCTGACTTCCACATGTGGTACTCCTTGCCGAGATCGTCGATGGTGCACTTGTCGTCTTGGTCCAGTTTCCGGAGGAAGCGCAGGCGGAACTCGGCGAGTTCCGGGGCTTGGAAGGCGAAAACGAGAGCCAGGCACTCCATGGTTTCGGTCTTGATATCCTTCAAGTTGGCTTCGGCGGACCTTGCCTTGACAAGGTTGATAAATCCATCGATGTCGTCGTTTGGAGAGAAGGACATCTTGAGGCACTCGAAGCGGCGACGGAAGAGGGATTTCTTCGTTCCGAAGAGCGACTTGAAGATGTCGACAGCGTCGTCCCAGTTGTCCAGCTCTGAGGGCTTCTTCGGCATGATGTGGCGCGTGAAGCGAGCGTGGGCTGAGGCGTCGAGCAGTGAGATGAGGAGTCTCACTTTGGTCTTCTCGTCCATGGAGGTGCAGTCGTTGGCGAACACGTCCTCGTAGCGGCGGAACCACAGGTCGAAGGAATCTTCTTGATCTGGGTCGTAGACGAACTTGTCCATGCGCTTGTAGAGGCGGTCGAACAGCGACTCCGTTGAGGTGGTGGCAGGAGGGTCCGACATTTTCTTCATGAGAGCGGTGATAGTAGCTTGTTGGGCCATCAGCTGCTTCTGTTGTTCGGCCATCAGCAGCATGATGTCCTTCGTCGAGATGTCTTGGTCTCCCATGGTGTCGTGATGAGCGGTCCGTGAAGTATCCTGATCGCCAGTTGTTGTGTCCGTAGGAAGAAACGGGAATAAACCAAAGGTTTATTATGTAGAAGCAACAATGGTAGACGAAGCGGGAAAGTAAGATATCCGGTGATGAGTCACCGGGTTATATAGGGTAACCTAGGAAGGTTCCAGAAGGAATAGAAGGTTCTGGAACAAAGTGGGCGGAGCCAACTAGGGGGAATAGAACAATCTAGAACAGGGTAGAACAGTCTAGAACAATGGGGAACAGTTACAGAATATTCCAGAATGTCATGGAACATTCTGGAATTACCTAGAATAGGCGAGGCCCTAACAGAAAGATTGCAGATTCTGGCCTGGTTTTTCATTGGGGAGATGATCGGTCGTCGCTACATCTTCGGCTACCTGGTCCCTTCCGACTACGTGTCCAAGGAGACGCGTGCGAAGGCCAGCCAACAGGCGCTCGAAGACAGCAACCAATAGCCGCCGCTACTGGAGCCGTTTAGTGAATTGTCGAGAATATTTATTGTTTTGAATAAAACCGTTCCTGGTCTTCTAGACATCTACAAGGTCACCGTTTTCGTCAACTTTCCTGAGCTGGTTTCGCGTGGCCCACCAGAAATTGGGTGTGGTTCTGCTCACACTGTTCTGGTCTGATCAACTAATTGTCATTTAGGCTATATTCAGCAACATAAAATATTATGTCTTTTACATCAAAAATGGCATAGTAAATTTGAAGGATGAAAAAAGAAATAAAAAATTGACTAATTCTTTCCGGGTCAACGCGTTAACGAAAAATCAATGGAAATAAAAGAGCAAAATTGATCCGAACGACATACTCAAATGCCGCGCGAAGTCAAAAATTTTGAAAGAAAAGTCGCTATTTCTTGAGCAGGGCCACTGCTTTCCTCAACTTTTCTGAGCAGGGCCACTGCTTTCCTCAACTTTTCTGAGCAGGGCCACTGTTTTCCTCAACTTTTCTGAGCAGGGCCACTGTTTTCCTCAACTTTTCTGAGCAGGGCCACTGTTTTCCTCAACTTTTCTGAGCAGGGCCACTGCTTTCCTCAACTTTTCTGAGCAGGGCCACTGTTTTCCTCAACTTTTCTGAGCAGGGCCACTGCTTTCCTCAACTTTTCTGAGCAGGGCCACTGCTTTCCTCAACTTTTCTGAGCAGGGCCACTGTTTTCCTCAACTTTTCTGAGCAGGGCCACTGCTTTCCTCAACTTTTCTGAGCTGGGCCACTGTTTTCCTCAACTTTTCTGAGCAGGGCCACTGTTGTCCTCAACTTTTCTGAGCAGGGCCACTGTTGTCCTCAACTTTTCTGAGCAGGGCCACTGCTTTCCTCAACTTTTCTGAGCAGGGCCACTGCTTTCCTCAACTTTTCTGAGCAGGGCCACTGTTTTCCTCAACATTTCTGAGCAGGGCCATTGCTTTCCTCAACTTTTCTGAGCAGGGCCACTGCTTTCCTCAACTTTTTCGAGCAGGGCCACTGTTTTCCTCAACTTTTCTGAGCAGGGCCACTGCTTTCCTCAACTTTTCTGAGCAGGGCCACTGTTTTCCTCAACTTTTCTGAGCAGGGCCACTGCTTTCCTCAACTTTTCTGAGCAGGGCCACTGCTTTCCTCAACTTTTTCGAGCAGGGCCACTGTTTTTCACCAGAAAATGACTAAGGTTCCGCGTGGATCTTTCCACTGGCGTGGGTGATTTGCATACGTGTAATTGCTTCTCTCGTCGTTTTATTATTGCCGTTCCTTCTTCATTTCTCTTCGTAATCGGCTGTGTTCTTCAACAAATGCGTAAAAAGGCTGAATTTTCTATGGATCACAGGATCAGTCGACTTACGAGGTATGTTTTCTGTTTCGTTGCCGTTCTCGGTTTTATATTCTTAATTTTTTCTCTAATTTTTCTTATTTCAGATCACTTTAAACTGTCATCTAACACCAAACAAGGGAAACCAAGAGGAATGTGATGTATTCGGCAATCAATGGGACTTCGCCGTGTTGCTGATTATTTAAACGTTCCTTCGCCACCTTTGGATTAACAGCTGGGTTTACATATCTTCCTTATCTTTTCTTTTCTTTTCTTCATCCTCATCATTGCCGACCTAATTATTAGCTAAATGGGTTAATTGATTACTATTTATTAATTTAGTTATTATTTAATTGTGTTCTGCCCATACATTAGGGTCTTAGACTCCCCATCCAGCTTACATTCCCATAATTAGTGTCCCCTTTGCGTAAATTCTGCTTTTATAGTCTCATCTTATGCTGCCCGCTAAGCGCCTCTCTATCTGTCTCTAGTCGGTTCAAAATTCCCGGGCGGTTTCACTTCGGTGAGGCTGATAAACCAGGGGGGACATGCGTCCCTGGGGGTATTCGGATCCGTGGCCTCTGTAGGATTTTCCTAGTCGTCTGGTGGGAGGGGACCAAGCATGTCTTTGGTAATACACGAAAATCCTGATCACTGGACGGAGTCACCGACTGGCAGGAGCCCTAAAAAGCTCCTGTAATCCCAATTGTGGAATTGCGAACCGGCGTTCTGTGTGAAAGTGTGCGCGTATGAGCCTAACTGTGGATTTTCGTTATCGAACTCGTCGTATACGCTCTCGAAATTCGTCTCTCGTCAATAATCTCTTCTTGTCACTCGTCTCATCTCAAAAACTCGTCATCTACGCAACTGGACAGTATAAAAGAAGATCAACCGAAGAAACAAGGCTCCCGATGTGATTGTCTACCGATTCAGCAAGAAAAATTTTACTATGTGAGTGAGTGAATGTTGTAGTGCTTCTGCGGTCGCGTGTGCAAGTGTAAGCGTGCGCGTGCGTATGTGTGTAAGTGCCTTTCTCTCTCGCGCAATTTCGACACTTGCTTAAGTTTAGTAAGTTACAACTATTGTAGATTCTCGCGGATATTTGTTATATATTGTTCGTTCTTTACTTTTATCTTGCCTTGCTCCGCTTATGCGCCATAAATGTACACAGAATCGTAGGTCCCGCAAATGCAGCCCATATAATACCGTAAGCCACGCAGCCATTTTTTTAATCAAGCTTTCCGTCCCAAAAATCATTTACGCCTTTCCTCCTAGTGTGTTGCAAACATGCACTTTCCCTCACTCACACAGTCCTTTTTTCTCATTTTCTATCTCAATGCTCTGTTGCGATATTTTCTAGGAAGCCAAGGAATAACCGAACTGCGAAACAGGAACGTTTCGCTCAAGAATGAAGGCTGGAATTCCGAAAATGACTGCTTTCCGTCGTTGGCAAAGGTTGGGTTTTCGCCGGATTTTAATCGTTTTGAGATTTAGGGTTTTGGTTATTCCCAAATTTTTCCATGGAGCGGCTTGTCATTTTTTTATGTTAATCTCTCCCAAACTGCCACCTGCGTTCAAAATTTTCTCAAATATCGGCCAAGGTACCCTCTGTATTAAATTTTTTGTCGAAATTTGGCCAACGGGAGAGTAGGCGGCTCGTATTTTTCATTTCTCGTTTAAAAAAATTAATGTTTCTATCGAACTTGCATTTACCTTGCCACTCTACTCATTTGGTGTCATTTTATTTTATTAGCACCGAGCGGGATCGAACCCTGATACCATTGGCTGAGCTGATCGCTTGCCGCTGAGCCACTTTTGCACATTGGAAAGGGGAATGTTGTCTGCTTTTGAAGAAGGCCCTGTTGCATACGATTCATATGCTGATTCTTGTTTATGCTAGTGGGCGAGTCGTTTACATAACTCGAACATGCAAATATCTTGTTTCACGTATCACACCTCGAGGCCAACTTGTCTTCATAAGTTACTCTCCATTCCTATTTATTTTGATCTCATCTGTTTCATTTTGTATTCGAGTTTTGGTTAGACAATATCTGGTACCTTCCCGTACAAGTGGAAGCTATTGTTGTTTCATAGTAGATTCGAACAAAGAACAGTGATTTCGGTCACGGGACCAAGAGGAGTCCGGTTGCCTACCAGATCTGCAGAAAATGACTGTGGTTCCGTGTGGCCCACCACGAAATAACTGTGGTTCCGCTTGGGCCACCAGAAAATGACTGTGGTTCCGCGTGGCCCACTAGAAAATGATTGTGGCTCCGCGTACCTCTTTTGAAAAGCTGTTGTTCGAACATGAGCGACCGAACAAGTGTGAGAAATGTATTCAAACGTCACATTCAGGCATACCTCCTCGGAGCGGCGCGAAATCAAAACAATCAATTGAGACATTGCGTACCTCAACCTTTTAAAGCAGGACCACCCGTGGCCATAAATTGGAATTTTGAGCAGTGAGCACCCTCGCAAGGACGGCCTCACTGGCCAGAAGCGGCGGAGCGGGTCAGATGGCAGAGATTCTGGAGCGCTGTCTGACGTCAAGCAGGGCCAAGGCCACGGTCCGAGCCTACACCGAAGCTTACAAACGCTTCTGTGCGTGGTGGGAAGGCCCCCAGTGGAACAGACTCCCCCAAGCTGACGCCCGAAAGGTCTACGTAGCGCACCTGATGGACGCTGGGAAACACCGGTAAGCCCTGCTCGGAGACTAACTTACGGTCTTCACGTTTTTCAGTTCAATTCCGGTAGCGGTGGCGGCCTTAAACCACTTCTCGGGCCCCCTGACGGGAGAAGATGCCGAAGCGCTCCAAGCGCTGTTGGACTCAGCGGCCAGGGAGGCTCCACCCACGACGTCCAAGAAGAAGACGGACTCAGAAGAGATGCGGATCCTGGTCGAATGGTCGTACAAGACAGGCGTCTGGGCCCTCCGGCGGGCGGGAGCGGCCTGCGTCCTCATGTTCAGGGCCTTACTCCGACTCGGAGAGACACTGGCACTCAGAGTGCGAGACCTAGGGGTGAGTGTTGTTCCGTTTTTGAGCGCAGTCCTTTTTGCATCTGGCCGAGCTATCCTGAGTACCCTATTTGCAGCAAACGCTCGAAGGCGGCTGGAAGGTCCTCCTCCGGCAGTCTAAGACGGACCAACTGAGGGAAGGCTGCTCCGTGACCTTCAGCACAGAGGATCCGAGAGAAGACGCTCTCCTCCTGGAACTTCTGAGAGGGAAAGGTCCCGACGACTGGCTCCTGTGCAAAGGGACCGGGGGTCAGATCTCCAACGACCTCCTGGCCCGAAACCTCAAAACCCTCATCCAACACACGGGGGTGTCTCCTCTTCTCACCCCTCATTCCTTCCGAGGCGGCGGGGCCTCGTTCCTCCTCAAGCGGGGCATGTCCGTGGGAGCAGTTATGCTAAAAGGGAGGTGGAAGTCCGTAGAGGCCTTCAAGAGGTATGTGGACCCAGCCTCCCTCTCCCTCCACCACCAGGGGTAAACTCTATCCTTTCCCTCCTCTCTAGCCCCCTCTCCCTCCGTTGTCTCCGTTACCTTGTTTCCCTCGTCGCCTTTCTCAGTTTTATTCTTTAGGGTGTCCACTCCCCCTTTTCTTCTCAGGTTGTCTCACTCGTCTCCGCAGGTTGCGTTTTTCTCCTCAGGTTGTGTTTCTGTGATTTCCTCTGGACCCTTCTCGGTCCCCCGCCGTGCCCACCTTCGCCTGCGCCCTCGTTCATCCCGGCGCCCTGTTGTCAATTGTTTCTTTGTTCCCGGCGATACGGTGGTTGTTTTGTTGTCACGGCATTATTTACGCTAATACCAATAAAGTGTTATGTGCAAAAACTGTTCGAAATTAAAGTTATTCCGTAGTGAAACGGAGGTATAATCGGCATTGTTTCGGATCCGCGCGCGCGCGGAATTTGTGATATTTTTGGGCGCACGTGAATTTTTCTCCTATTTTTGACTGGGCGCGAGTTTTTGGAAATTACGGTGGGTGTCTCATTCGCTTTTCATGTTTTGTGTTTCGTTCGAACGTTGGCGGCGCCCGGGCGGTTATCATGTGTTACATTTTTATTTGAATGTTTTAAAAAAATTCTTACATTATTGGTTTTCTTTTCAACTGCGTCTTTTATCAGTGTTCTCTCAGGTATGAGTGCCGAAAATTCACCAGTTCCTCAAGCCGAGGAAGCTGGAGAATTTGTGGATTCCACGGAGAATGAGGAGCGTAATCTCGATGAACAGCGTGCTCAAGAGGAGGAGGGACCTGGGGAAGAAGAGTTTGTTTTTTGCTGATATGTGAATTTATTTCTTTTAGGAACGAAGTTGTGTCTGAGAACGTGCAGCAAGAGGTGGATTCCTCGAAAGAGGAGGGAAATGAGGGACAAGATGAGGTTTCTAACAATATCACCGCTGATTCTGGAAATGGTCAGCTTTTGACTTTTGGGTTGAAATATTTAATTATATTCCTTGGCAACATATTTATATATTTTATGTTGCGGTTTTAGTTTGTTTTTAAATATACAGCTTTTTTGATTTGTTTTCCATTTAGATGACGAGCCAGTTGAAACCGGACGCGTCGATGATGAGGAGGGCAATGTCACCGTTGGGGATGTCACGGGCGATGCAAGGTTTTCTTTTTTTCCGACTACAATTTTACAGTTTTTTTCCAGTGACAAAGACGATGATGAAGAAATAATAGTGAGGAAGAAAAAAGTCATTCTTGACTCTGGTTGGCTCGCTATTTTTTCATAATTATATTTTCTTCTAGATGACGACGAACCTGAGGCTGCTTCAGAGACTTCTCCTACTAAAAAGAGGGTCCAGCTGTCATCTGACGAAGACAGCGACAATGAAGTGCAACAGAAAAAGAAGGCTGATGATGACGAAGACAAGGATGAGCCGTAAGCAGTCAGAGGTCTTTTTATACTTCTGCTTTAGGCGCAATCTCCTGGGTTCTGATTTGTCCGATGATTCTGGCGATGAAGGCGATCGTCCCCGTGGACAGGAAGAGGTGGGGTTATTTTTTTTACATGTAAAATCGATATTTAGGTTGGAGAGTTAATGGCTAATATTTTCGGAGATGATTCGGACGAGGAAGGCGGCGGAGGTGAGGCTGCTGGGGAGAAGCAGGACAGTCAGGACGACGAAGGAGGGGACGAGGGCTACCGCAGACGAGATATCGACGAAGACAAGTGAGAGAAGGGCGGAGAGAGTGTAATCGAAGCGTTTAAGCACGTTCGAGTCGGACTTTGACCAGATGATGCGCAAGAAGAAGGCTGAGAGGAAGAGGGCCCGCAAGCGCCGTGGAGATGGTATCGACATCATCAATGACGACGACGGACGCATCGGAGCCATGGTTGAGGCCATGAAAAATGCCACGAAGGTCAGTAAAAAGAGGGACCTCCACAAAAGAATGTTTTTTATATCGATTTTGTAACTGTAGTTTATAAGCTAAACTCGAATGAGTCATGTGCCACGGCCTTTCCAAATGGGAACTCGGGTCACGTCAAAAACGGAAGTGGAACGTTGATAAGCCCCGCCCCATTTTCTGCATCTGGACAATGAGTCCCGCCACGAAAGGAGCTGATAAACAACCGTTGATTTGCAAAAAACCGCGCATTTGATAGTCTTGGCACCTTGCCAATGCATTCGTGGTGGGACCACGGTTTGGAATGGGCCGCGCCAACGGCCGCTTTTTTGCATGTTGGAGTTCCTTCAAACGGTAAGGATGGAAAGGCCGTGGTGCACAATGAGCCTTTATTTTAAACTAAATGTCGCATTTTAGGATGACCGTCTCGCCAACCTGGAGCGTCGTCCTGCTCTGCGGAAGAGGAAGATGCTGCACGAAGTAAAGGCCATGCTCTTGAGGGTTGGATCGCCTTCAAATGTTGATTATTTCGTTATTTCAGTCGGATATGACGGAGGCTATGATCGAGAACGGCATGATGAGTGCCGTGTCCGATTGGCTGTCTCCCCTGCCCGATAAATCCCTCCCTGCCCTCGAAATCCGCACTGAACTCCTTAAGTTGCTCCAGGATTTCGTCCGACTTGACCAGGTAGGTCATAACTTTTCAATTTGTGACCCACCTCCGGGTTTAATTCTATTTTTATCTGCTTTTAGTGTGTTAAATGAGACCTTTTCAGGGAGTTCTGAAGCAGTCCGGTCTTGGAAAGGCTGTAATGATGTTATTCAAGCACCCCAAGGAAATAAAACAGAACAAGGAACTGGCCGCCAAACTGATTCGTGCCTGGTCACGTCCCATTTTCCAGGTTTTCCCTTTTTTTTCTTTTATGCAAGCATGTGTTTTAGTTGGACACCGATTTCCGTGCGATCTCCAGGGAAGAGCGCGAGTCCCGCGACCAGGAACGGATGCCCGAGATCAAAAGGAGGCGCGTCAGGTGAGGCTTTATCTTATTTTGCCTCAATTGTTCCATTTTTACCAAGAATTCATTGAAACCCTAGCTTTTCAGTGATATCATCGTCGAAAAGGAAAAAAAGGCCGAAAAAGAAAAACTGCCTGAGACTTCTACTGCCAGGAAGCCCAAGGGGTTGGACCTCGATGAGAAGGAGGAGGACAACAAGGAGCTCAAGCCGGGAGACAAGGGGTATATCGGCCGCGCCCGAGTGCCCCGTCCTTCCACCAAGGACTACGTCGTTCGTCCCAAGCACAAAGTCGAGGGAGAGTTCAAGGTCAGTTTGCAATATGCAATTTTTAAACTATATGCTCATTTTGTTTTGATTAACAAGAAAGTCATAGTAGTCAAATTCTGAAGCCAATCAGTTTTAATGAGGATATGCCCTAAATTGGGGTCCTAAAGCACACTTCCCCCAATCATATCCGTGGAGGATAAATCCGCTAAGAATATTAATAGGGGATTTTTTATTTATGCATCGAGAGAGTCGGTCATTTGGCATACCCACACTTAACTTTTGGGGCTAAAATGAGGTAACCCTCATAGCTGTACGGGCAACATTTGGGGGCTGGATGTTTAAGCCCCCCCCCCCCGGTGGTACCTCGGGGGCAACGTAAGCCCCCTTTAGTTAAGCCTCCATTTGTTACCATTTTCAAGCAAACGCGAAATACGTAGGTACTCCGAGCACCTCACGTCCAGCTATGGAAACCCTACTTACCTTGATGCTCTCAAGGCCGATTTTAGCGAAAATAGTACCTTCATCTTCTACATTTTCTGGACCTCAAACCCCTTAACTTGGAGCAAGGAGTTTATTGTGATGCTCTCTTTTCTTATGCGAAGCCTAATGCTCGATTTTCAGGGTGAGAAGAAGGGTCGTGCGTACGCTCGTCTGGACAAGGCCCAACGCGATTTCAACGAACGAACCAAGAAGCTGAAGACGAAGCGTGCTGTGCAAGTGTCCCTCGAGGGCAGGAACCTGTCCATCTGATCTTCTTTTGTCGTGTACATGAATGTTGTATTTTCTCCTTTCAGACACAGGCCGCCGGCTGCAGCTGACAGCCCCAGGGCTCTTATCTCCCGCAGTCGGCGCCTGTCCTTTCACTCCAGAACTCCCACGGTTGCTATCCTCTGTTACTAGTTTTCATAAATGTAGTGTCTGGTAACTAAACCTTGATATGTTGATTTTTTACTCTTGTTTTAAACTAAAGGTGCCATCGCCACTTGTGTTTCCTCGCCTCTCTCTCTCTCTCTCTCTCTCTCTCTCTCTCTCTCTCTCTCTCTCTCTCCCTATCTAATTGTAGTTTCAGGGGGAGGCCTTGTATGACTTCTCCGGCTGCTGTAGATGACGTCGACGCTCCGTTGTCTCAGTCGCCGGCTGAACACAAGAGGAGAACTCGTCTTTCGCACGATTTTAGGTTTGTGCACGGCGATTCCAAGCGGGCCAGCCAGTTTCTTTGCAAAACCTTGTCAGGCTGTATTGTACTTATGTGTATTTCCACACCGGAACTTAAAAATTTGTTTTTTTTTTTACGAAGGCTCTTTTTTTTTTGTCAGTTTTGCACAGCCTGTTCGGATGATGTGTTATCTGCAGCTACGCCGTTGTCGCGATTTCTCCTTGAAAATTCGCTTGATCGATGGACTTTATCTATGGGCCATTTTGCCGTTATGCATTAATTGGCGATTTTTTGCACGTGCTTCTGTGTATTCTGTAGCATACAGGGTTCACTACTTATCGTCAGCTGACACACGCGGCGAAGCAGGGAAACGCGTGTACTTGGGAATACAGTTCGATTTGATTGGTTGCATCTTAAAATCAGGAATCACGAATGGGAGAGCTTCAACTGCGCACTGTTAAACTGGTCATTTGAATTTCGGGGATACAGTAAAAAGTGTATATTGTGTGAAAGCTGTTGTATCATGTGACTCTTATCGCTTGCTCGTTTTCATTTTTGAACTTCCAGACTCTGCATCTGGGGTAGCCTGATTAAAGGCAGAGGCCCACGTAAAATGAAGAGGGGGACCTGTCCATGCTAATCATAAAACTCTCTCCATTTCACCATTGAAAATGGCACTCTCTCGCCTACGTTACGCTATGGACAGGTCCATTTTCATTTTTCTGGGCCTCTGTCTTTAATTGCACATGTGAACTTGTGGTACCTACGTTAGTTGGACCAAAACTTGGGTATGTGGGTACCCCAAGCAATAGCCGGGTTATTATGACACCAAGGGTCAGTATTATGGTACCAAGGGGAGTGGGCTCATGGCCGGCCCGCCCATTCCACGACAATTTCTCCGCGACTTTTTCTCCGAAAAAACGACAATTTCTCCGAAAATTTCAAAACTCCCGCCAATGGCGACTTTTTCTCAGCGTCAATTTCTCCGATTGGATTTTCCCGTTTAAAATTTTTGTTTTTGGCTTTTAAAGACATTTTTAATGAAAATTTAAATCGTGCTGGATATTTTGTTGTAGTTTTGCATGAAAAGTAACTTTAAACGTAACTTTCGTACCAGCGTTCAAATTGTCCGTCTAATTTGTACATGAAATGCGCCATATTTTTTGGATTTGACCTATGCTTGTAGTTTCTACACGCTAACCTTAGGTACTCGTCCAAATTCCGCGCGCCGCGACGGCGGGAATGCGGCAGTTTGAGTATTGCCCCATTTTTTCTATGGAGTAAGGTTTGTCGCCGATGTTTAAAAACTGTTACATAGGGATGAGTGTCGGAAAATGCACCCCTGCGGTCTCTTAAATGGAGAAAATCCTGAAAAAATAGTATTGCTGCGTTATTTTTCTTACAACTCATATCATGCACAACTTTTTTCCCCTTACTTTGTCATTTTTTCGCGTTACAATTTATTTTCTTGCAATTTTGCTCTTTTGCTTCAAAGAAAAAGTTGTTATGTATTGAAAACGATCGAAAAGGGTAAAAAATGTGATAAGTGGTGAAAACCAGTTAACGAATCTTATTCGGAAAAAAGGTCGCAGTCGGAGAAAATGTCGCTCGGAGAAAAAGTCGTTTGGGCCGGAGAAATTGTCGTTTTCTCCGCCGGAGAAAACGTCGTGGAATCGTACACTATCTATGTCAAGAAAATATGTCAGCAGCACACAAATTACTTCAAACAAGCAAGGCAAAAATGTTTTGTCGACGGATTATCGAACTGGGGTCACTTCGGATTGCCAGTCCGACCTCTTAGCCACTCGGCCATGAAAATTACGTGAATATTATGTAGGGTAGTTCGAATCCTCCTTTACACAGTGTGTTTTGCACAATTAGAACTATATTTGGCAACAAACATAACTCAAAAATATTGACTTTGAAAAGAGTTAGATTTTAAAAAAAATACCGGGGCCGGTCCCCCTTCCGAAATTCCGCGGCCCGGCCCCAGTTTCAGCCACCCCTATGGCATAACTTGCGGTTCCTACAGATCTGGCGAAGTAAACGGGCCGGCCCTGCTCTTAACTACAATGGATTGATGCTCCTTGAGCATGTTTTGTTCAGACGCTATGAGGTGACTGTGATGGCGACGACGCAGCTGAGCTACATCCCCGTGACGGCCACCATGCTCTGCACCGCCTTCTTCGAACCACCACTCGTTCGTTTTTCCCTATTCTTTATTCATACTCGTTTAGGATTACTGCGAAATGGCCGGCCGGAACTACTCCTCCTCATACCAGCTGGTTGGTTCGAATGCATTCTTTTTTACCTTCGTTTAGTTGGATTTCCACTCCCTTCTGATCGATTGGTCGGTGGCCTGTCAGAATTCTCCCATCGTCACCCTCCTCTCCATTGCCCTCATGTCCGGAGCCCTAACCGGAGCCTTCATCGCCGGCTGGTTGGCAGATTTGTACGGCAGGCGGCCGGTTGTGAAAGGTTCGTGACTCTGTTTTAAAGAACTCTGCCTGTTTCAGGCTGCCTGCTGCTAATTGGACTGGGGAACCTGGCCGTGGCCATGCTGTCTATGTACTCTCCGTACCTCACGGCCTTTCTTTTTTTCCTGTTGGGCACGTCTTGCGGCGGGTACATGGTTAGTCCTTTAATTCATTTAACTCTGTTTTAACAATTCTTAATATCCTCTTACAATGAACTTTATCTTTTGCAGGTAGTGAATCTCGTGATGTTCGTCGAGTGCTTAGAACTGCCCCGTTCGCGTCTCCTCGCCGTCTCCACAAATGGATGGAGCATTTCCATGGTCTGTCCTTTGTTCGCTCCATAAGAAAAGCCCTTTCAGCCGGTGGTAGCCCTGATGGCTTGGCTGTCCTTCCACTGGACAGCCTACCATCTCACAGTCGCCGGGACGGCCTTCATCGCTCTTTTCGCCAGTGTTCGTCTGGCCCGAGGCTAAATAAAGATTTCCCGTTCAGAACTTTTTCCTGGTGGAGAGTTGTCGTTGGCTGGA
This sequence comes from Oscheius myriophilus, assembly GCA_964057215.1. Lineage (NCBI taxonomy): Eukaryota > Metazoa > Nematoda > Chromadorea > Rhabditida > Rhabditidae > Oscheius > Oscheius myriophilus. The sequence continues at coordinate 14,389,588 of OZ059906.1, forward strand.
CAGCGTGCTCAGGACGAACGATGCCCATCGGAACGCCATGACGGTGGCCACGTGGAACAGATTCAAAGTACAACCAGGTACAATCCTTTCTTTTTCAATTTATACTCCGTCTTCAGGCTGGCATTGGTGGCAGATGCTGAGGTTCTCCTCATCGGCAGTCCATCTTCGCCATTCGGAGCAGCCCTCCATCCGAAAGTACAATTACCTCGACCTGTTCCGGTACGTCTGTTTTCATATCTCGGGGTTGCTCGCGTTGCTCAAATGACAAGCCGGGCCGAGGGATTTTTTTTTTTTTTTTTTTGGGACGGCCCGGCCCGGGTATGAAGAATAAAATTGTAAATGTTGTATAAAACGATACAATAATTTTTATACTGCTTTAAATAATAACTTAATAATGTTTGTTACTAACATAAGAGTCAATAGTAGTTGTACAAAAAAGAATGTCACCGACCGGGATCGAACCCGGGTCGTGAGGGTGGCAATCTGACTGTGGTTCAGTATAAACGAGCCGTCCAGAGAAAAATGTTTCAAATGGCACGGTCCGGCCCGTAAAGCCCCTGTATCGCTTGCCGATTAGTATATGAAACGAACGTTATGCCCCCTTCAGGTCATCCCGTGTTTGCGTGCCCCTCCTGGCCCTCGCCTACTGCTTCATAGCCTCCTCCATCGTCTCCTTCGGCTTCTACTTCAACCTCGACGGCATCCCCGGCAGTCGCTTTGTCAATATGGCCTTTATGGGCATTTCCAAATTCGCCATGGGTAGATCTCCTTCCCTGCCGTTCTTATTGAATTCCTTCCAGGTTGGATCCCGTTTTTCGTGTCTCCGTGGATGGGAAGGCGGCCGATTGTCCTCATTTCGGTCGGAGTGGCTACGACAGCGGCATGGACCGCATGTTTGACGTATGTCTTGGTGTTTCCATAGTTTCCACTTCTTTTCTTTAGATACTGGCTGGATGTAGGTCCTTCGCACTGGTCGCACACCTTTTTCTCCCTGCTCGTGTCGGCCTCCCTCGACCCGACCTGGAAGATCAACCACCTCTACTCTACTGAACTCTTCCCAACAGCGGTGCGTTCGAAACTTCGGTGGCTGATGACAGCGCGACATGTTTACGTGACACGTTGAAACTTTTGAAAACAAGTACCTCGGGAGAGTACATGAACAAGATACCAACCCCCCTCAGAATGCATGACCCCAACTTCAGCTACAGTAACCTTCGCGAGTGAGCTCAAAAAACGGGGTCGTCAAATGTGTTATCAAAAAGTGCTTAAGGGTTATGTGGATGAGTATACAAAGTTTAGTTTGAAAACTTTCACTTTGTGGGGTTGCCCGGGCTCGCACCAGCATTACGGGTGGCGCCTATGTGCAAACCCGTAGTGCGGATGCGACCCCGGGAAACCCCAGAAAGTGAATATTTTCAAACCAAACTTTGCACACACGTTCATACGACCCTGGTGCATCTGCATCTTACAATTTTGTGATTTCATTTAAATCTTCATACATTGGGGACCTTCCCCACAGCTTGGGCAAGCACCCCAACCACGTGTTCATCTATGGTGGTCTAGAGAGTATATACGGCTACCCCCCCCCCCCCCCCCCCCGTTTGAAGATTATGCCATCGTCGTTAAATGTGCCATTCGATTTCCCCATCTCTCAGCGGTATATAGCGGCCTTAGCGCAGCTTATTTGTACCCGGCTAGTGCAAATTACGGTAGATCTTCGACGCAGTACGTTCAGGATATTTTTCCCCATGAATGTTTCCTGTTAGAATGTGACCGTCATACTTGCCATATTTGGTAGACTCTTTGGATGAATTTACGGGCCGGCCCGTGAGACCCCGCCCCCCGATTTGCTTCCTCTATCAGCTAATGGGATTCTATGTTGCCAGACGTTAAAAATAGTAGTTGGCGACAAACATTTCGCCTTTCCAGCCATGGTAAACAAGATTTTTAATCAGCCGGGTGATACATCATTGCCTTTGCTATTTGCACTGTTGGATAATTTTGTATAATAATATGTGAACCCTCCAAATCGCTTCACAATCCACTTATTCTTTTGAATTCAGGTGAGAAATATGGCTCGTGCAATCTGCAATGTGGGTGCCCGTTTTGGTTCCGTCGTGGCGCCTGTGGTGAGTCTCTCTCTCTCTCTCTCTCTCTCTCTCTCTCTCTCTCTCCTCTCAAGATCTCCTCCTCAGGTCGTCTACCGCCGTTCTGCCTCTCCCGTCGCTCCTCTCCTCGTCTTCGCCCTCATCCTCAGCCTCCAACTGGTCGTCGTCGCTCTTTTCCTCCCCGAGACGAAGGATAGTCCTCTGCCGGCGGATTTCCCTCCGAAGAAGCCCTCTTCCGACGGGGAGACCTTTGTTTCTCCCGAGGAAAACCTCACCAAATGCTAGCATTCCGTCTGTTTATTGTTCCTGTTGACTGATTCTACTGGTCCTGGTTGTTTCCTGTGAAATGGGTTCCCTTTCCTCTCGATCTCATGCAAATTAGCCACTTCTGTCACTTTCACCAGGTTCTCCAAGCTTTATTTTATGTGCAATTTATATTTATTGTGCAATTTTTCAATTGTTTTAAAACTAATGAAATTTCTATGTTTGGACATTTTTGATTGGCGAATCGGGTTTATCCACTTGGATTATGAGTGTGCATTGGGGATTTGGTGAAGTAATTATCATGGTTCGGGAGCCTATGTCTGAGGGCTTCATCGCCATTCCGCCCAGGATACTGTGAGTTTTTTTTTTCGCAATGAATGGCGATGTGGACTAGGGAACAGAGTTCTCAAATGACGGGCCGGGCCGAGAGATGTTTTGGGCGGACCGGCCCGGCCGACCCGTTTATGAAAATCAAAATTTTAAATTTTGTAAAAATCGACAATAATTTGTTTAAACTCTTTTGAATAACTTCGTAGTGTTTGTTACTAACATATAAGCCAATTTCAAGGGTATAAAAAATAATATCACCGACCGGGATCGAACCCTGGTCTGGATGGCAATCTGATTGGGTGGTAAACGGGCCCATGAGAATCCCGCCGTGAAGAGTGATCAAGTTAGGCCGTCCGGTGGTTTTTGTACATATCAGTAATGTTCCCTGGGTTATAAAAACGCACCTCTTTTTTAAAAATCGGCATGTTCTGGTTGGACTACATTATTTCCAGCCAGACGGGTGTCAATAAGAATCAAAATAACGCCATTCTGGCCATTGACGCACTCTCCCTTTGCGTAATTCAAGGAATAGTTCATGCCTGTTTTGAATTCGAAAACACATTTTTCATACTAATTGATTATCCATGTTTGCGGGTATGTTTCGATAGAATCTCGTGAATCGAAAAAAAAACAGACAGTCAACAGAAGTGGGCTGAATCACGCAAACGCTTGATTATTGGTTTAGCCCCTTCTGAGTTTCCATTGAATGTCAAATTACTTTATAACTTTCTAACCTTCCCCTTGTCAGAAAAAACAGCGCTTTTATCCGTGAAAGCCTCCTTTTCACTTTGGCTAAGGCGTCTTCGCTTTGATTGCCTTGGTTATATTTGGCTGTTTTCGCCGACGACTCCGTGAAACGTGAGACGAGATTAGTATATCGTATAGTGGAATCCGGCATTCACTCAAAGGCTGGGCAGGGATTGGCCTTTGAACAGAGAATGGCGGGAAAAGTAGGCAAGAAAGGGGGAACCACGCAAAAAGGAAGGAAGGTTACTGTATTTGGGAGTGTTTCAGAAGTATGGGTTTATTTTTATTGGATATTATTTTTGTGTTAGATGATTCAATTGAATCCATCAGATCGGCTTCAACAACGTATGTGTCGAACAGTGTGATTTTTCTACTGATAGAACGAAAGTGAACCCGTGTGATTTCCCCAACAATTGTTGGTCAGAAGGCCATTCCCCGCTGTCCCTTGGAATCGCGTGATGGATGTGCTATAGTTGTCCCGTCGTTTGCCATTCCACCCGATTTGTGAGGCGTTGACACGCGTGTTTTCTTCTCCAGCCACCGCCATTCGTCTTTTATGGATGACGCTCTCCTTAATCGCCCTCTTGCGTGGTTTTATGCAGAACACGCCGTGTCGAGCGACGGAGATTCCCCTTTGCAACAAGAGATAAGAAGACAAGGGGAGATATCTTTATGCGTCAGCGGGCAAGATGTCTGCGAGGTCAAGATAACTGTGGTTCTACATCACAAAGCTCATTGGAGAGAGGTGGCGGCACCTCGTACATTTGCAAGATCAGGGGACCCGTGGATGGAAGACGAAGAAGACTCAGGAGGCAGCCGACTGCGCTTTCGAAGTGCCTGGAAATGAGCTATTAGTCACGGAGACACGGGGCAGTCAGGCTTTTTTCGAGGGATTAACCGCTGGGCAAATAAATCCACGAGACGATCAGAGACCGCCCAGTGAGAACTTTGAAAATATTGTTCAATACATACCTGGACACGGTGCGCAGGGGGCTCAAAAAGAGAAGTCTCAACAATGAGAGGGGGACCCCGAAAATCAAGAAAAATGTTCAATAGGTCCCCATTCAAAGCAACCCCCCCCCGCCCCCCCAAAAAAAAGCAAGGTCCCGCAAGCACTACGTGTCCAGCTTTAGTTCAATAGGAGTTTTATCGTTTTTACCGCGTCAGACCCCAGCAAGCGTAGCTGGGAAGATATAGCCTAGGGTAAGAGGGATAAATGCCCAGAAATACTGACGTTGAAGGCACTATTTTCGTAAAAATCTGCTCAGAAAGGCAAAAGTTAAAGAGGACTACCCCATTTTTGGCCCCGAAAAATAGGGATAGGTACGTCAAATGATGGACCCTCCCACGCAGCCTAACCCAGGTTCAGAGTCTTTGATTCTCACAATATCCAGGGAAAAAGAGAATTATGTCCTCTTTTCGTAAAGTCCTACTTAAATGAGTAGAAGTCACGATGGTTGACCCCATTTGTTTCCCACCATAGTTAAAATAAATCAGGTGAATTCAAAAATCAACCAAGAAGTTACACGGGAAACCCAAATATACGACCTTTTAATTTGTCGGAGATTTGCCAAAGATTAAATTAAGTCAACCCAGGTTAAGGAGGGTAGATGCCCGGAAATGGAGAAGATAAATGGAGAAAAGGAGGTTGTAAACGACGTTCGTGAAATTTAATTTTGCGAGCCAAGATTTATAGGACTGCTCCATGTTGACCCAAAATTAAGATGGACGAACCCTCCCTGCGTATGCCGTCGAAAGACTCAAAAACCAGCAAGCGACTGACTTTCGCAGCGGCTGGTTGAGTCAGTTGATTGACACCCGCCCGTGTTTTACGTAACCCTTCGATTGTTTGTGACTTTGCGAGGCCATTCCGGTTCCTGCTCAAATCATTGGGATCCCTTCGACCGGTCAACTTTTCGACGTCACCGCCTGATAACCGATGGGCTTCCCTCTGACGTCACGCCTCAGCCCATGTCTCCTCCCCCGGCTCTCGACGACAAAAACACACAAACAGAACGTGTGAGTCACGAGAGATCCCTCGCGAGAGTTTTCTGTTCAGCGCGCGCTTTAAAGTAATTTCTCGGCGACGGCGCGATCGGTGTGCACCCGCGTGACGTCACTTGCCGTGATAGATGGCCCTGCTCAAACAAAGGCTGCCCTCGACACTTTTAATTTGAGCCACGTCGGAAATTAACGAGAAATGCTGTGTGACGGATAGGAGGAGATTGAGGCGAAAGAGAGAAGAGATGCCTCCTGGAGACGGAGGGGTAGGAAGCATTGAAACCGTTCATTCCGAAAAAAGAACCAAAGGGAATTGCGGATAATCGACCTTTACGCCTGTTTCGGGCGATATATTCGTTCCGAAGAAATGTGGAAATAAATATGTCTCTCTATGTTGATTAGGAGTCGTTAAAATCACAGTTTCGGTACATCGTCAGGAACCCGCAGGCCACAAAAGTGCTGACAAGTTTCCACTGTGATTTGCATGAACGTGTAAAGGCACCAGATGGTCCTTATCCATATGTAATTACTTATTACATTCGATTATTTTCCGCTCAAGAACCGGAAAAATCAGGTTTCCCATGACGTTTGGCATGTGTTCACCTGTTGCCCAAATTGGCAACAGTAAACACGGCCAACTGGAGTTTGTTTTCATTTACTGGGAATGATACCTGGAATAAACAGTGTCTATTTTAAGCTCTCGAAACTTTTTGATATTTGGGGCATTGATGGTGTGGTGATGGAGAAAGGAGTTTCTTTCGTAAACCCCGGTATAATGTGCCCCGGAGTTAATGTAACCCCATCAAATGTTGAGGTTTTCACCCACATAACCATTTCGATACGTTAGTGTTATTCGGATAGAATATGTTCTTTCCGTTTCCCTCAGACGGTTGAACCCGGCGCGTGGTTCGCGTGACCTTGTGTGTCCCTCGGGCGCACAGCTGTTGCGTCCGCGTAGTTTACACGTGTGACGTAACGGCTGGCTGCACGGAACACAAAGCGGGCGGAAGGAAGACTTAACCCCGAGGAGAAAGTGTTTGGACACTCGCCTTTCGGACAAAGCGAAGGGCTTGTGCACCCCATTATGTCCCTTTCACGGCTCTTTTCTCAAAACAATTGGATTGGGGAGGGAAATTAGATAGATTGGCTATGGGAAATAAGGACATTATGGGAAAAACTGACTGGGCTGATCCTTGTGAACCGATGGTTGATTGTCACATTGTGATGTAAGGTCTGAGAGACGGTCTGCTAGTTTGGATGCGTCCGGATCGTGGATGGCCACCTGAAACATTTTGTTAAAGGACTAGTTTCGGTTGTGAAGTACCGTAACCCTCGAGGATACGGAACTGTAATCTTGTGATTATCCTCCCTCGACTCGCCTGATCCCGCATTATACATTGTTGTTTTTGAATTATGAAAGGGGAGACGGGGGGCGATCGATGAAAACAATTACGGCTTCTTTCATGAGATTAGACACACTCGGTGGCTCACGCCAGATCATGTAATTTGCATGACTGAACACCTTTTGGACTCGTGTTTTTGCTGACGACACGGCATGTTGGCGGACTGGAGAGGGACCAAAATGGGTTTTTCGGGGATTCAGAAAATTGGAACAGTTTGGCCCCATTTTAGAAATGTGAAATTGAGGCGGCCCTCTGTTTTTTCAGACTCAAGGTTACCCATATTCTAATGACTATTTCATTTTGGACAATTTTCCCAACGCCATTCCAAGCAACGATTGTTCACAGACTTGTGAACAGTAGCCTATACATTTCTATTCGAAAGTACGATAATTTGTGCTTTTGGTTTTCGATTTGTATTCGAATACAATTTTTGTGGGTAAGTCGGATACTTTCCTTTGGCGGGGAAATTGCTTTCCCTTGCATTGGAAATAAGTTCGATGGTAAACAACCCGGTCACAAGGGGTAGCTCAGAATATTAAAACGCTGTGTTGTTTTCAAGACACTCTTATTTTGGTTGAGCGGCGGTTCAAACGAATTAGGAGTCCTTTCCCCGCGACTGACTCAATTAGGAGGGCAGTTACTTGATTTCTGTCATTTTCTCCCTCTTTTGATCTGCAAACGTAGATAAAAAACGAGGCTTTCTTGCCCTTTGGCTGAATGCGGAAATGCGCTCACTCCCACATTCGTTATCAGCCGAGTGCAAAGTGTGTGTCTTTCTCTGAGAATTCTCTGAGAATCCCCGATTCCTCCTCCTACCTCTATCTCCGGCAGTGCGTTCCGTCGTCCGTTTCTGGCTGAAGTGGCGAACATTTCGAGGGTGTCGTGCTCCGTCTCCAGCTCTCCCATTGACGGCGGATTCCGCGAGCGGCGTCGCGGCAACTAGCCGGAGCGGCGGCGGCAGCGGCCACGCCCATCGATCCGCCCAAGTTCTGGGGGACCGCCCCACGCACAATGCAAATCAGCTGGCGATAACACTGGAACTCGAGGAAGGACGGAAGCACGCCCACACAGTTAGAAATAGGAGAAGAAGGGGAAGCGAAGGCCTCAGGGAATTCTTATGGAAAAGGCTTTCACAAATACTTTTGCGTTCTCTTGTGAATGCTCCGGCTGAGATCGAACCCTAGTCGTGTGGTTGGCAGTTTGGCTGGGTAGTCCATGGTAGCTGGGCTGCCCAAAATTGTTCACTTCACGGTCCAACCCTTGAGAACATCACGAGTACAACAATTAGTTTTTTAAAAGGTAGGGAAATTGTGCCAGACACCCTATTCAACGAAGTACATTCGTTGTTTCTCTGTAATTTGAGCAGATGATCGAACACCAGGCTCATTCACTCACAAGAACAATTGTTTGTGTAAATGTGCTCTCGTGTCCTCGCCGAGTACAACTTCTAATTGCGGGTTTTCTAGTGTCAATACGAATAAATCCGCGATCTCCGTTTTGTCGAGAGTACGGACTACGAAATAGCGACACATTGTGACGTCCTGTTGTGCTATTGTTTTGCACATCACACTGTAACACATTCCCTGCTGCAAAACGACGACAGATGTCCATTGGCACGTGTAATTGGTGTGACTGATTGTCTCGTTTTAGTCAGGAAGTGGGCTAGCCTTCGACCAGGGGAGGTGCAATTACTGAGGACAGCCTTGACTACGGAATTGGCGCCAACAATGAGGCTAAGGGCGAATAATGGGGTCGAGGAAAATAAACGGACGGGGAAACGAGATGACGCGGGAGGGGGAACTTTTGTGTGAAACACAAGCAACTGGAAAGAGGGGGAGAGGGACAGGGGGATTGGAGGCAAATAGAGACATACAGTGAGTGAGTAATAATGAGATATATATAGAAATAAGGAGAAATAGGCACGGACATAGAGCGAGAGAGATCCGAGGAAATAGAGACATTGAGAGAAATATACACTGAGTGAGTGTGTGAGATATGTGAGCGTACATTCATACGAAGAAATAGAGACAGACGTAGAGAGCGAGAGAGAGATCGAGAGAGAGAGAGAGAGCTTCAAATTCTCTATGAACGCCTTGTATGATTCGATGAACATCTTTTGTTCCATTCGATTCGTCCCCTGTGAAAATGCCCATACGTCACAGTGAACCGTGAGAGTTTGCACTTGAATCCCGTTTTGTTCTTTCCCTGGGAACCTTCGATCTCCCATGCAAAGAAATCACAGCCAACTGACAACTGCCCAATTCTCACGTGCAAATCGGCGAGTTGAGGTACCTCTGTGCGTTCGGTAGCGCCAGATACAATCTCTGTAATCGCTGTTGCTGGCGCTGTTTTTCAGTGGCGCATGATCCGCTTTGTTGCGAAACTCGGACGAAATTGGCAGTGCCAGTGAATTGTAATGCACGGACACTGCGGTTCCACTGCGTCACCAACTTATTATGTGACGATGCGTCACTTTGTTGGTTGGTTGTCAGATGGCACAGGAAGGGGTTATTACGTTGACCGAATGGAACGGGTGTTGATGGAGCACAGATCACTTCCTCTGCATCTCCATCTGATTATAGTCAATTATCGCAATTGCATCTACGCTTTTTTGCTAGTACGCAAACTTCCGTATTCACACAGATCACAAAATCAAAGAAAATAAATGTCTTACCCTATATGGACGTCAGGAAGGGTGGATATCTGTAAAGTCGTATGTACTTGGCAGAATATTCAACTTTTGAGATAAGTGCCACTGCTAGCTGTCACAATATAAAAAGGAACTTTGTGGGCACTTTTACCGAAAACAGGTACTGATCTGGGACAATTCTTCAAAACAAAGTTGCAATACATTGATTATAGTTAGCATACTGTTCAATATATTCGTGCCGAGAAAGATAGAATCGTACCCTAAATTGGGCTTTCATTGGGACCATACTTCTCACGAGAAGGACCGGGCTGGGCCGAGAAAAGTGTCGGTCAGGCCCGGTTTGTAAACTTGTCAAATTAAATTTTTTTATCGTTTTTTAGCTTACGTTAAATTGTTAAACCCCGCAAACACTTTTATAATACTTCAATTTCACATTTAAGCTAATTCTAAGTTTGCAAAAATTAAGTGTCCCGACCGGGATCGAACCTTGGTCTCGTGGGTGACAGTTTGACTAGGTGGTCCGAGTTGACGGGCCAAGACGAAGATTTTTTTTAAAGTCAGCCCGGACTGGCTCGTTAGAACTATGGCCTGGACAATGCGCCCCGGACGGACATGTATTCACCATAATTGGATGTACCACTGGAGTATCGGTGATCGACCCCACACCTTTTCTAATTATCTATGATGAAACCGAACCACACCCCCTCTTACGTAAATCCTTATAATCGACACCCGCACTATTTTCACTGCCTGGTGCCGCTTATTTCGCTTTATCTTTTCGGGGTTAGGGTCCGGGAAGAGATTGCAAACCGAAATGCTTTCCAAAAAATACCGTGTGAGAATGTGCCTTAGATATTTGAGGTTTAAAAAGGGGGTTCCGTCTCAGAAAACATTTTCAGTGCGGATGCGTCTGTGGAAGTGTGCCCTATCGACTACGGATCCCCAGAATTCCAGCAACTCGTCTCGATCCGCATGAAAGTGTTCGTCGAGGAGCAAAAAGTCGACGAATCCGCGGAACTCGACGAATACGAGACGGTCTGCACTCATCTGGGACTCCGTTTAAAGGGTGGATACTGTTGGGTTTATTCATCTAAAATTTCTATTCAGATGGCAATCAGTTCGTTTCCGTCTGCCGTCTGAGGCCGAAGGCTCCCTTTGTGAAGCTGGAGCGAGTAGCCACTCTCAAGGTATCTTTTTTTCCAATTTAACTATATTTTATTCAGGAACACCGTGGAAAGGGCTTGGCGGAGATTCTAAACAAGGAAGCCGCCCGGATTTCTTCTGGCAAATGGCCCCGGCTGATTGTCGTCGCACACGCTCAGACAACCGCCCTTCCTTTCTACAGAAAACTTGGGTTTGGCTTCTTTAATCACATAAAACAGGACAAATTCAGTTATTTCGTAGTGTCAGAAGAGTTCGAAGAGGAAGGAATCGACCACTACACCATCGCCTGTCCTCTACCATCTGCCACATAGTCAGTTGCTCTTGTTTTCAAAATTGAAATTGAAATTTTAGTGATATTTCGGAGTATACGCCACCTGCGGACCAGAAATTCTGCCCTGGAGAATGCGTGGATCCAGCTGTCATCAAAAACATTCAGAATCTGATCGACGATGTACAGGTGAGGCTAGAGAAATAGCAATGACACTTTTAAACAACACGATTTTTGAACTTTTTTTTGCGAAACCTACCAGGGTTCTCACGGGCTGGGCCATTTGCAAAATTTTGGTCGGGCCGTTTACCCTGGACCACCCAGTCTGATTGCCACCTTCACGATCAGGGTTCGATCCCGGTCGGTGACTTCTTTTTTATTACATTATTAAGTAATTTAAAGCGGTTAAAAAATTATTGTACCGATTTATACAAAATTTAAAACTTTATTTTCTATACCTGGGCCGACCGGGCCGTCCCAATAAATCACTTGGCCCGGCCTGGGTCCGGCCCGTCATTTGAGAACCCCGAAACCTACTACGTCTTATTTCGCTGCAGTTTTTGCCGGAGTATCACATATGCAAAGCAACCCCACGGACAACACTAAAACATGCACGATGTGTGAATTTCACACGAAGTATCGTTCATAACAACATAGGTCGCGCCACAATCCTAAGAGGGACCTCATTTTTTTTCGGTTTTTGTTCGCTGATTCTTGCGATTGAAGAAATCTTTCGGCCTATTTTTTTTCAAAAGTGGGAGTTACACCTAACAATGTTCTAAAACCGTGACAACTGTATGCCATTATGACTTGCGTTGCCAGACGCTTGCGACAAAAAGCTTTTAACACTGTATTCACCGGCAACCAATATTTCACGGCTACCAACCATTTTTTTTAATATATCGAGTCAAATGTTTTTCTCATGACGATTTCCTTCGTTTTTAAACAATTATCACTACATTCAGAACTTCCGAGTGATTCCCCTGCATACAGTTCTGTCCCCAGTCGAGGGTTTTGAAGCTCTTCTCGGCCCCACATTCCCCGTTTTTCAACGCTACGCCAGAAATGTCTGTTTTCTCCAGTCTTACAAAGGTTGGAAGATCATAACCCATCATTAATTGTCTGTTTCAGAAGCTCCTGTCGGTCTTGGTAAGGACGAAAGGACCCTGCTGGATCAGGGATGGACGAAGCTCAACACGGGGCACTACTCTCAAGTCGGCGAGCATTGGAGACGGTTCTACTTTGCCGTGTGTCTGGCCAAGTCTGTGCGGCTCTATACAAAAGGAGAATTTAAGGTAATTCCGTAAAACTTTTAATTGTCAAATTGGTCAAACGAAGGTGTGAATTTGTGCTTTAGCCCATAGCCTCGGGTGTTAAGTGTATGCGCATGTGGGTAACCTTTCGCCGCCGGCCATTTGCCCAATGCGTTCTCAGGTTTCAGTATTGTTGATGAATGGTTCGGATCCTGGGAGGCGCACGGGCGCCCGCCATCCGTCATCTCTTCCGTGAACCTTCCCAAAATAGCACAACATTCAGGAGTCGCTGCGATTGCTCGACAAGGGACTCATGATGGGAGGCAGATATCTGCCGAAGCGCTCGATCGTCGCCCGCACAGCCCATCTGCAGCAGAGGTGTCCGCCTCACATTCCCTTGATCTGCGAAGGAGGGGTAGGGATTGAAATACAGAGGAGTAATGAGAGATAGATTGAAGAAAAACGGCCGGCTGCGTTGGAGGGGTCGGAGGAAATGCCTATCACTGGGATAATCACGGATGAAGAGTTCTTGGAAAAGAACGTGTTGGCCAATCGACCCGTGCTCATCAAAGACGGAATCAGACACATTCCAGCGGTTGGCAAATGGAGGTAACTTTCTCTTGCTCTTTTTCTTATAAACTTTTAACCTTTTACTCTTACAGTATCCCTTTCTTGGCCGAAAGGTTAGCCTGGCGCCAGTTCCCCGTGGAGATGGGCTCCCGCTACACGGATGACTCGTGGGAGCAGCATCTGATGCAGGCCGAGGACTTTTTCTCAAAACTCATCCATCCCGATTCAAAGGTCCGTCCCTTTATTCCTCTGTCGTAATGGTTGATTCAGAGCGGAGTCGTCTACCTGGCTCAACACCGCCTCCTCGAACAAGTGCCAGAACTCCTCGATGACATCCCCATTCCGTCCTACTGTTTGGCCGCTGGTCTGAATGAAAAGGTAGTTCCTTCGGTGAATCAAGAAATATCAGAAATATCACTTCAGGATATTGACATAAATGCATGGGTGGGACCAGCTGGGACGATCTCCCCTCTGCACACGGATCCCAAGGACAACCTCTTCTGTCAAGTGGGGCTATGTGGGACAGTTTTTACAAAATTATTCAGATCAGTGGGAAGAAGTTCTTCCGCCTCGTGTCTCCAGAAGACTCGGCCCGCGTGTACCCAAACGAAGAGGGAATATTGACAAATACTAGTCAGGTACTGGTTCTCTGTTGAGTTTATGAAGAATGGAGACTTTTAGGTCGACATGGAGAACCCCGACACGACGGGATTCCCTCTCACAAAGGATCTGCGATGCCTGGATGTAGTCGTCGAGGAGGGAGACGCGCTGTTCATTCCGAGGGGCTGGTGGCATTACGTGCGGTCACTCACTCCGTCGATCTCTCTCTCATTCTGGTTCGACAACGAGTTTTGATTTGTGGCAGATGTTATTTTGCGGTTTTTACAATGAATGTTTGGTCAAAAACACCTGGTATTACAGATCATTCGACGATGTGGTTGGAAAAGTTTTTGCAGGCGAAAGGGAATGGTTCTGAGTAGGGAATGAACATGCATTGTCAAGGACCGAGATAAGCGGCGGTGGGTCCGTCGGAAATTTAAGTGTTCGTCAAATTTTGGCCAAGAGGGGGGTTTCGAAACTTTCTGTAATAGAAGAGGGTGTCGCAAAACTGACCCCCGCGGTGGGTTGCCTAAGTATGAATGAGTAGAATTTTGTAATATAGAATTTTGTAGTCACAGCGGAGACGTCAAAAGGGCCCAGGCAAACCACGAGAAAAAATCGTACATTGCTGAATAGTTGGTCCGTTTTTGGAATTTCTTCGATTTCCTTTGCATTCGAATCAATATCTGTTGGTTATTTTCGATTCATTTTTAGAAAAATGTTTTAAAGGAGTTAGTTTTTTGTTTTAACCCTCAACATCTACCCAAACGAACTATATCGCATAAAAGCTATTTCCTGTCACTGTTTTCATATTGTTAGCTATTGTTCTCCATGTGTGTGCTTCAATGATCGCTTTCACCAAATGTTTTGTGGCCTCCGCATCAGAAATCTTCGTCTCACTGCGGTATTCACAGTCTTGGTTCTCTTATTACAGTGTTATATTTGTTGTGTTACCGATCTGATAGCTAACAAGTACGACATCTCACCTAGAAGACGCTGCTACAGTGTAAATGAGCTCTTAGATGAGGTTGAAGGCAGTTCCAACATACCCTGGGCGATAGACGATTCACCTGAAATATATCCCATTGAAATTTACCTGTTTTGTGTTGTCTTTGTGTTATGTGTTTTTTCTAATGTGCATTTTCTCTATCAGATGATTCAATGTCCCGACTTCTCCGATGCGCCCCACTCTTACATCTATTCAATGATGTGTCTCTCCCTGATATCAACTCCTCTCAACTTGTTAACATTAGTCATCATTTGTAAGTTGAATTTGAAAATCTTTTTATAACGAAATGGTAACAATATCCATTCTGTTCTTATTCCAGGCACTCAGTCCTCTCGTCAAATGGCCACCTACCGTTGGTACTTGGCTGTCTACCACTCCTTGTGTACTTCTCTCGACGCTCTCCTCACCATAGGCTCAATCCCAGTGTTGTTCCTACCTTTGCCCATGGGGTACCCTTTCGGACTGCTCTCCGTCCCTCTCAACATACCTACCCATGTCATTTTCCTTCTGCTCATCACCATTACCATGCTCACTCTTCTCTCACTCGTGATGATGTTCTTCTACAGATGTCAGGTAGAAAATACCTCAAAGAAATTGCTTTTTTGAGGTTGTTCTGCCAGTCACTCACCCTTTGAAATTCGAACATTCCACCATGTCGGCAGGGATTTTGTTCTTCTGTCTGGCTTTTGGAGGAACTGTCATCGGGGCAGGACTATCGATCAATTCCGATCAATATGCCACAAGGGCTTATTACATCAACACATTCAGCTGTGCCAGAGGGATTTTGAGATTCTCAAGAGTTCAGATATATCAGGCGTCGACCCTCAGAGTAAGACATTTCACGAATGTTTCACCAAATCTTTTCAGAGTTTCTGGATCCTTCTCGTATTCCTTGGATTTTTGAGTTTTTCTCTAATTGTTTCCCTTTTTATTATGACAGCCCATACCCTTCTTGCCAATGGAGAGCATATGTCTGTTGCAACTAAAACGGCTCAGAAGAAATGGCTACTTTTGCTAACTTTCCAGGTGACATATGAGGAAGGACACACACAAACATATACACAACACACACACACACACATACACACACACACACACACACACACACACACACACACACACACACACACACACACACTGTTTAGATAATTATCCCGGTTGTTGTTATCGTCGTTCCTTCATTAATTGTCGGTTTTATTGTCTTTACAACTACATTTACAACTCCCAGTGAGTTTATTCGCAATTAACAGCTTTGTTTTAGCAATTACATATATTTGCCTTTTCACAATATCCACCCATGGCTTGCTTTGCTCCATGGCAACCCTTTGTCTGAATGATGTTTACGTCTCCTTTCTCCGAAAAGTTTTCTGCAGTAAGGCAGGGTGAAACCAAAGAAATCTATTTAGAATTGTTCTGCTGCAAAGAGAAACTGACCACCCACACAACGCCTCCCACTCTCATGTGACCTTGTTTTATATAAACACAATAAAAAGTATGTGTACATCTATGTTTTAGGCGACAGCCTTGTCCAAGTGCTGCTCCACTACAGCGAAGATTTCATCCACGGATCCCTCAGCGTTGATCTAAAGTCACAGATACGTTAATTTTATGGAAAACCTACTCTAACAAGTTTTCCCTGCTTGGCGTAGTGGTCGACCACGGGGGCCGTGGCGGTGGTGAAGGTGTGCAGGCGCTTCTTGATCGTCTCGATGTTGTCGTCAGCGCGTCCGCTGAAAAATTGAGTTTAAATGACCATTTGACTGTTCTAAAGGTGACAATCTTTCTGCTTAGAAATATATATGTCATGATTCATTCGATGGAACATCATCAAAAGAACAGTTATTGAACTCAGAAATTCAATTGCATACGAAAACGACAAACCCTACCCCGTTTTCAACCTTGGGACAATGAGTCCCGCCACGATATGCGCCGAAAAGCCACGAGTTTTTTTCTGGCACTTTGCCAAACGTTGTTTTGGGCGGTAAGCAAAGTGCCCATTCCGATTTTAAGGTAGCTGAGTTTCTTTATAGTGTGTTTCCAAAAAACAGCACCTGTTTTCAGCCAAAGCCTTAAAGGATGTCATGTTAGGTCCCGCCGCGATAGTCTAGTTGTCTGCTTACCCCACTTTCACAGTGATATTTTCTTCATTTTTCTGTTATTCACTTCAATGTTTCAAATCGTCAGTTGTTAGTGGATATCAAAGTCGCTGAAAAGTGGAAATAGACTATACACGCTAAGGAGGATAAATGGGATGTTTTGGGACCATTCGAAATGATTTTGAAATTAGAAAAAGTGGACTGTACATATTTTCGGGTAGTTGAAAAACTGCGCTAACCTGGTCTCAGCCCTCTTCAGAAGTCTCTTGACGAGAGTTTCCTCGGCAACGTCGAAGAAGACGACCAACTTGGCTGCCTGGATCTCCTGCTCGAACTGTTCTCCCTGGGCGACCTCCCTCGGGTATCCGTCTATGAGGAACCCTTTGCTGCCCTTGGCAACCTCCTTCAGCATGGCTTCTTTGATGAGATCCATCACAACCTCCAGAGGAACCAGCTGGCCAGCCTCCATGATGGCAGTCAGCTGAGCTCCGCGAGCAGATCCAGACTTGACCTCATCGCTTGAAAAGAGTTACTCAAAAGAGGGAGTAAGTACCGGAGAAGGTCTCCCGAAGAGAGGTGGGACAGACCGTACTTGGCGACGATCTTCTCGCACTGAGTACCCTTTCCGGATCCAGGTCCACCTAAAGAAAATGCCCATTCAGAGAAATATGTTGGGATTGTGCACCGACGATGAAGAAGATGGGCACATTGGCGGCCTTGAGGGGCGTCAGGTCGATCTTCTTCCTCTCAACGGGAGCCTATGAAGGATTTTGCAATAATCTTGGAAAACTCACCATTGTGAAACGATCTGAAACTGAATCAATGAGTTAGCGAAATTGGAAAACAAGAAGAAATTTAGAAGAAATGTAGTTCACGAAATAAAACGCTCTGTAAAAGATTGAACAGATTCTTCAACCAGGAATGAATTTGAAGAGATAAGAGTGACTCGGATAAATGAGACAAACATGAGAGGTGGATGGAGAGACAAGAGGAGGAATGGGCTCTCGAGACCTTTTTCCTGCCGCCGGTTTACACTTTGGCACGCACACAACACAGAGGCCAACAAAGCTGTTTTGCGCAAGTTTCAAGGAACAGACAGAGAGAGAGAGAAAGAGAGAGAAAGAGAGAGAGAGGGGAGAGAGAGAGGGGGTTAGAGAGACAGAGTAGGGAAAATGGTATAGAATCTCTAGCACTGCGAATGTTGCAAAGCGCGCCATGAATTTAAGCGAAAAGTGTCAGCTGCGATCGGATTATTGCAGTGATAGGCGTCAAAAAAGGCTGTCACAACCAGTTGTCGCAGAATTTCCCGAACTATTCCACAAACAATTGTCCCCTTATAAAAAGATTACATATGAAAAGAATTCTGTAACATACAGACGGAAAATAAAATGCAAATGTGGGTGGATGTGTCAGATAGTGAAATATCGGACCCAGCTGTTATTAATTTGTGAAGAAACCGTTGAGTAGACAAAAAGATACCAGACAGAGTTTTAGTACACATTTTCTCAATTTATGCGCCATCAAATGTTGACAAGTGCAAACTGAAACCACAATGCTATAAAAATGTTCATCGTATGCGCAAACAGTACCTAAACACCCACACTGATCATTTTCTATGTGTTATCTGCTAAACAATTCCCCATAAATCATCTTGAAATGGTTAATTCGTGTTTTCTGATGCGTGAAATCGATAAATCTGCTGGGAAATCATAAAAAAACATGTAGAATTAGGCGGGGACAAAGTGCGTAGTGGTGTGGAAGCGTGGGATCGATGGGAACTCGGCAATTGCTGCGTGTGGCAGCTATTTCCGGCTGATTCCTGGCAACCAGCCGCCGGTTATTACGCAGTAAAGATACCGCATTCAATTGATGACATGAGAATCCAAATCTCTTTTAGTTTCTTTCAATTGAAACAGAAGGAAAACTAAAAGAAGTCAACAAAAGTAGGAGAAGTTCAACACTGATAGCATGGGAAACCGTTTTAGTGCGTGTGATTTGTGATAAATCAAAAACGTCCAAGGCAGCGGATTTTGAACGGCGGCACATAAGAGGCTTATTGGAAACATATCCCCTTTCAAACAGGGATATTGCAAAAACGAATGAGTGTTAACCTTTCAAAGATCAATGAAACAGCAAGAAAGAGATATGGAAATATTGAAAGACAAATGAGGTTTGAAAGATAAGCGTATATGAACGAAAGAAACAAAAACAAATTTCCCGGTAGAGTCTTTATAGTTTTCTTCTTCTCTCCCTATCTACATTCCATCCATGGTGTCGTCGTCGGCCGCGAATTCCTTCAGATCCAGGTTGCTCTCCTTCTCGTCCTCCGTCACAACGCTGTCATCCACGTCGTTCACCGTCTGCTGGTCCACCGTCGGATCCTTGTCCGCCTCGGCCCTCTCCCTGTCCGACTTGGGCCCGTCCTCAACCGCCGCCAGATCCTTCTTCGACCAGTCGTAGCGATCAGTCCTAAAGAGTGACTGTTTCATGTCAAAAGAGGGCTCACATCTTGACTCCCGGAGGCAGATCACCCTTCAACATCTGGATGATGGAGGCGTAGTTGGGCGTGTCGGCGTACTTGAGCTTCTTCAGCATCGTGTAGACAGTGCAGAAGGAGGGAGGACACTCCTTGCACAGGTCCTTGTCCGAAGTGTTCGCCTTGAGCTTGGCCGCCTCCTTTCTCGGACGAACCTTCCAAGGAAGGACGGAGGTGCACTCGATCAGGGAGTTCATCGCAGCAATCCTAAGCCGCAAGTCCTTGTCAGAATTGAAACTTACAAGTCATCATGACGTCCCTGTTCCTTGTAATTATGCACATTCAGACTACAGTACCTGAAACAGCCTCCCATTAAAAGGACATTCTCAACATCTCATACCTCACGGTTCCTCGGAACATCACCTTCGGTCTCTCCTCCCTCAGTTTGTTTCCCTGCATTATAATCTGACGGGCCAACCCAAAGTCGAAGATGTAGAGGACCATGGAATTTCCCTGTCCCATCGCCAGATTGCTGGGTTTGATGTCGCGGTGGACAAAGCCGGCTTCGTGGATGTCTTGCAGTCCCTGGAAGATATTGGCATTCTCTCTCTCTCTCTCTCTATCTCTATCTCTCTCTCTATCTCTCTCTCTATCTCTATCTCTATCTCTATCTCTATCTCTATCTCTATCTCTATCTCTATCTCTATCTCTATCTCTATCTCTATCTCTATCTCTATCTCTATCTCTATCTCTATCTCTATCTCTATCTCTATCTCTATCTCTATCTCTATCTCTATCTCTATCTCTATCTCTATCTCTATCTCTATCTCTATCTCTATCTCTATCTCTATCTCTATCTCTATCTCTATCTCTATCTCTATCTCTATCTCTATCTCTATCTCTATCTCTATCTCTATCTCTATCTCTATCTCTATCTCTATCTCTATCTCTATCTCTATCTCTATCTCTATCTCTATCTCTATCTCTATCTCTATCTCTATCTCTATCTCTATCTCTATCTCTATCTCTATCTCTATCTCTATCTCTATCTCTATCTCTATCTCTATCTCTATCTCTATCTCTATCTCTATCTCTATCTCTATCTCTATCTCTATCTCTATCTCTATCTCTATCTCTATCTCTATCTCTATCTCTATCTCTATCTCTATCTCTATCTCTATCTCTATCTCTATCTCTATCTCTGTCTCTATCTCTATCTCTATCTCTATCTCTATCTCTATCTCTATCTCTATCTCTATCTCTTTCTCTATCTCTTTCTCTCTGTCTCTCTGTCTCTGTCTCTCTCTCACCTTGACCACTTGCAATCCCAAGCGCAGAGAAGTGCTGTGGCTGAACTTCTTGTTGGGACACCTCTTTTTCAGATCCGCCAGCTCCATCCCCAGCAATGTCATGACAATGTATGTAAATGTCGGAGTTTGTCCATGCGCGAGGATCTTGCAAACGTGACGAGACCTACAATACGAAAAGCTTTAAAATAGCCCAATCTTACTTCTGAAGCTTCTTCATGGCGAATATCTCCATCTTGAGAATCTCGTCCTCCTTGTTCTTCATCCGTGGCTCCACTTTCATCGCGGCGTACTTCATCTTTCCCTTGGAGTCCGGGGTGCACACAAGGAACACCGTGCCGCAGGCTCCTTCGCCCAGCTTCTTCTTCACGAGAAACTTGTCTGCTACTTTGTCATTGAGCTTGCAGTCGATTGGGGCAAGGGGAGTGCCCATGGCCGACCGCCTGCGAGGAGGAGAGCGATGAGAGTGCGAGATTGGGAGGAGAGAGGCTCTGTTTCTCCTACTCCCTGAATCTCGTGACTCTAAGAGAGCCACGTGTGTTCCAGTACGTCAAATCCCGCTTTTCTAATCTTTTTTTGTCCACCTTCTCTACCGATCGGTCAGAATGGGAGCCGACAAGAAGATAATCGAGCAGGCGGCCGTCGAGATGCCCACCCAGCGTCCGGTTCGTCTTCGCATGATGAACCTTCGTCTTCATGGATTCGGGGTGTTTTCGAACGTGTACACGTGAGTTTTCTTTGCCGAAGATGGCACTTCAATAATTTAGGGGTACTCTGCTTCTGAAGGAGGGAAACAAAGCTATCGCCATCAAAAAGACTTGGCCGGACTGCAAGAGGGAAAAGAACTTTGAAGTGACGTTTCTCTCGGGGGAGAACAGGAAACCGCACAAGAACATCATATCCATGTTGTACTCATTCACCAACACGACAAGAGACAAAAAGGTGAGACATCTCTCTCTCTCTCTCTCTCTCTCTTTCTCTCTAACACTTTATTTTAGATTTGCGAGTCCTTCGTGTTCGACTTCATCCCCGAAACCCTCTACGCCGTCATCAGAAACACAGAATTGGACATGGTCGACATAAAAATCTACACGTGGCAAATGTTCAGTGGGCTCCACTATCTCTCCACCATGGACGTGGTTCACCGTGATCTCAAGCCCGTGAACATCCTCGTCGACCCGGCTGCCGGGATTCTGAAGATCAGTGACTTTGGATCGGCCAAGATCATCACGGAGGGCATGAAATCCACGCCCTACCAGGTGACGAGGTACTACCGACCGCCGGAATTGGTGCTGGGGGCGAAGCATTACGACTGGACTGTAGACGTTTGGTCAGGAGGGTGCTGCTTTGGAGAAATGCTCAACAAAAGGACGCTTTTCCCCGGAAGGGACACGAAGAATCAGCTGAAACTGATCATAGCTGCACTTGGATTCCCCTCGGCTAGCGATCTCAAGGCGATGAGGTGCAACACAAGGTTGGAGGGCAATCAGAAACAGGCTGGGACGGGAGTGGGCAAGGTTGGTTGAAATAAAAGGAGAGAGAGAGAGACAAAATGACCTATTTAGTTGGTCTCTCGAGCCCCCAATGAGGCGAGGCAGCTCCTGGCTAAGGTGTTGGTCTACAAGCCGAAGGAGCGTTTTTGTGGCCTCGACCTCCTCCGAGACCCCTTCTTCGAAGAACTCTTCGTCCCCGATGCCACTCGCCACAACGGTCAGCCGATTGCCTCCTGCATCGATCGAAGGGACCTTGAAGAAATCGAGTGGGCCAAAGGGAATGCTTCAGATGATTTTCAATTCCAGGACCGACGAAGGAGGCAAGAGCAAGGAGCGTCTTTCGAGGGAGCTGGTCGACACGAAGGCTTCGACGACTAAGGTGGTGGTGGTGCCGTCGATGACCTACTCGGATGAACACGTGAACCAGCCCCTGGGACCACCCAGGAAGACGGTGGTCGGAGGGTCGCCGAAGAAGACGAAGAAGCTGCCGGTGCAGGAGGCTTCTGGAGGCAACGCTTCGGTGATGCACTCTCCCAAGTGAAGGCTACAGGGACATATTGGGACCACGATAAAAGCACGAAATTGAATAAAGATTTTGTCCTGACTGTCAACTGTAACATTGTAAAAATGATTTAAAAAATCTGAAACATTGGTTTCTTCAGTAGAAATTATCCCGAGTTCGAGCAAAAAAAACCAATTAGTTTGTTACTGGGCGAGTTCATTTCTGTCTTACACGCTCGGTTTTGATATACTTGTCCAAATCCTAATATGGTCATTAAAATGAATTTCTGAGACGTCTTACAAGCTTTGTTTGAGGGTATAGTCCATTTCCAACAAAGAATCGACTATTAAACAACCTTGTTGTCTACCCTTATTTAACCACTGCCAGTTTGAAACATTGAAGTGAAAAGTAATTTAACAAGCGAAATAGCAGTGTAAAAGAGGAGTGTGCAGACAATAAAGCAATCGCGGCGGGACCAAATGTACCTGTCCTTTAGGAAAATCCCTTTTTCATTCTCTTTTTTGGAAACGCACTATATATTAGTTGGAGATGCAAAGAACGCTTCTTTATATTCTCATGTTTAACTGGCCGCTCTCCCTACTTCTTACAGACTTTGTTTCCACGGGGAATCCCCCCGTCTGAGGCCCATCCTTGACCCCTCCATCGCCCACTGCCTGTGTTGTGCCGTCTCCTTCGTTATCAGTCGGCCATCGCCTTCCCTCACTCCCCAATGCTTCTCGCACTCACCTACTTCTTGGCCATTTGCATTGGATTCGGCGTCTGTGTCTATATTATGGAGAAATTCTAATACCCCAGGTAACAACTAACATTAAAATTTAACTCTTATGCAGAAACGGAATTTGAACTCACGATCACCTCTTCACGCCGATTTTTTTCTCATTGGTATTCGATCACTTTTCAAATAAATAAATTTTGTGATACGTTTAACTGTTGAAGTTTTTGCATATTTTATCATTTAAAACAGACGAAACAAAGAAAATGTATTGTCTTGTCTAATTATTATAAAAATATTATAAATTATCACTTCGAGGTCCAAAAGTCAAGAAATCATCGAAGTTCTTGCCTGCATCACCGTAATCTAAAAAACAAAAAACTTTTTTCTCTGTTTTGTTAAGCATCCTTACCAAATTTGTCGACTTTCTCCATCTTTTCGTTACTGGATGGAGCATATTTGGCTGGAAAAGTAGAATAATTGGTGCATCCAGGGCGTGGACGAGAACTCCAGTGTAGTTGAAACAGAAGAAGGCCCAAAGGGGGTGGGAGAACAGGGTGTAAAAACGGTTTATACACAGCATGTCCAGCAGGAACAACAGGTCTTGCAGGGAAGTCTGAAGAACACAATGTTGTAAAAAGTAGATGTTGCAAAATAAGAGTGTGAGTATGTGTGTGTGAGTGAGTTAGTATGTGAGTGTGTGTGAGTGTGTGAGTGTGTGTGTGTTGCAGTAATAAAATTCACCTGAAAGAAAAGAAGAATATTTCTTTTGACACGTCGAGAGGTATTCGTGGAGAGGTGGGATTGTTTTATCTAAACAAGATTATTTCGATTTCTACCAAAAGTTTCACAATTTCATAAAGTATTTTGATGAGAGTGAGTCCATTGATGGAACAATCGAAAGAGACTACCCAAAAGACCGTATCAATTGCGTTTTCAAAACTAGCAGTGTTGTTTGTTGCATCTTGGAGAGACATAGATTCTCCGTTGAAAAACATCAAGTTGTTCCCTAAATTCAGAAGTCAGAGGTATAAAAATCAACCTACATGATAGCACCCCGGACACCATCTGACCACAGAAAATGGCGATTAATACGACCTAAAACCACAGAGTTTGGTTTAAAAATGACTTTACCAAAACAACTCTAACGTGGAAGAATCGATCGTAGTATTTCCAAAAGTAGATGGCCACAAATCGATTGACTGCGAGAACTAGAGAGTAATAAAGGGCCACCATGTAGGCATTCGTGTTTACGAAAACGGCTATTTTATCGATGAATCGACTGCCTTGAGTTCCTCTAGAATTCAGAATATTATGGTTAAATTAATGAATTTACAGGGCTCCTAAGGGTATATGCCAGAGCAACATTTCCAGCAGAGCGAAGGTGTTCATGATACATTTGAAAGAACAAATTATGTTGAAGGCAGATTTGTGCTTTGGACGGAGGAGGCAGAGAAGAATTATGTAGAGACTAGCTGAGAGGCCGAACAACACTGTCTGAAACACAGAATCTCAGTTTTTTTTTTTAAAATTGCGTCTTGTTTCAAAAAAATGAAGTGCCGTGTCTACCGTTTTTTAAAGTTTTTGAGAAAACACCTCGAAAAAGCATGGGTTTTTGCGGTTTTAAAAAACCTAAACCTATTTTAGCGACCACAAACAAAAGTTGACCTAAGTGGCAGAATTACGGAAAATTTAGTTATCTTTATAGCGTTTGATATATAAATGTTGCTCCCTTGAATAAAGTTGAAAAATTAAAGTACCCCTGTGGGCGCGCCTACCGTAACCCGGTAGCTAAAATGACTTGGTGCCAAAAGTTTCAAGATTGCGTTTTCTTGTTAAAGGAAGCTTATATACCAAATTGAGTCGATCTTTGCATAGAATTTTGGAGAGGGGTTTGAACCCTAGTTATGGCGAAGATAGGGTGATGAAGCTCAAACGAACCTTTCAAAAACAGAAAAGGTTTTGTGAATATTGAAAATATTTTCATAGTCAAATTGCGTAAATTACAACATATGTCACCGTAAACATTGTACAATTTGGTCAAGAAGGGGAGTCGAGTTATCGTAACCCACCCACCGTAACCAGAGTCAAAAAATCGGCGAACACTCAAAAGTTTCAGATTATCATTTTTAGAGTAAATTCATAAATTGGGTTTGACTTTTGGGTTCCTTGATCTTTAATGCGTTAACGTTTATGTCATTAAAGGTCCCGCTGGAGAACTAAAGTAACTGTATCTTAAAAGAAACGTTACCGTAGTGTTGAGGAAGGTACAGAATATGCGTTGTGCGGCGGTGAGTTCCATGTAGAAGGGCTACGTGGACATAAAAGGTATAATTTAAAGTGCAGTTGATGGTGGATAAACACAGAGTTGGTCACGAGCCAACGATGAAGAATCGAAGATGGAATGAAGTGGAGGAAGTGTCACAGAACGGAACCAACTGGAACTATACGATAAGAATGATGAAGACTTCGGTTGACAAGGACGGAAAGCAAAGGGAAAGGGTAGAAGTGACGGTTACAATCAGACTGATTGTGTGATTTCAACAGGATTCTTCATTTAGCTAATTGTCAAAACAGGTTCATCTAGGTTAACATACTCTTACAAAGAAACAGGGAATACGAAAATAGCAAAGAGCGTCAAATACAGATTGTGGGCCTTCATGTGACACACGAACATGTTATTTTAATCATGTTCTCGAGTTCCTTCAAATATCTTAATGTTTGAAGGAACTCGAGGGTCAGAGAGAACAGATTTGGCGTTTTGCCAAGAATAACCAAGAAAGCAGCCGTATAAGAAAATGATCCCGGCCACGAAGAGCACAGGCGCTTTGCCAAAACTTGCTCAACACGTACATTCGTGGCTTTGGCATATCGCCAACACATTTGGGTTTTGGCATATCGGACTATTTTCTGGCACTTGTCCAAAATCAGATAAAGGGGCGGGGTTTGTCAAAACTCCAGTTCTGTTTCTGCAGTGCCTTTGGAAAGGCCATGATTTACCAAAGGGTATGTGACAATTGGAGTATGGAATCATATAAATGAGAGACTGCAATGATAAAAGTCAGAATTCACAGTTTTCGTTTTGTTAGGCCATCAGGAACTCTGAATTTATACAACTTTTAGAACTTTTAAACCCTTGTGACCGTGAGAATCTCTAAATTCTTCCACGTCGTTTACTTCCGTGGACTCAGTAACTGTAATTGAGCCATTAAAAGAAGAGCATTTCCTTGTTCAGACGATGTGTTTTGCCATGTGCTATTCAATCGGTCTCTGTGTTAATTTACGATGGTAAGAAGTTGAAAAGGGACGGGAAGAAAATGGAAGTGGTGGAAAAGAACTTGGGAAAATATAGCTCCGTGGAAGTGGAAGAAAAAGTTAGTGAAATTATTCGTGAGCACACGGTAGTTCTATTTCCTAGCAGTTCCATTTCTATAGCTGTCGCCAAATTGGAATCACGCCAATAACATTAGAATGTTCAAGTGATGTTCTGTCGACATTGAAATTCGTAGTCTAATGAATCGTAGACAGAGTATGCTTTGCATGTTTCCGCAATTTTAACATAAGATTTCGGTTTGGCGATGGCTATATCAGTTCGAATTCCTTCACATATAGATGTCGCCATATTGGAATCATGCCAATAAAATTAGAATGTTCTAGTGATCCTCTGTTGACATTGAAGTTCGTAGTCTAATCAGTAGACGACAGAGCATGATTTGCACATTTTCGCAATTAGCATATGATTTTATTTTGGCGACAGCTATACCCGAAAGAGTAAAAGGAGGGCTTAAGGCTTTTTGTAAACGCAAACCTAATTTTTGCTTGTGTGTTTCCTGTAGCCTAATTTAACGACACAGAAATGTTGATACTGCTGGGAAACATTTTATTCCCCAGTGCCGGTTTGAAACTTCGCAATTATGGGACCAAGCTGATTTGAATTTCAAGCGGCTGTCTCAACTTTTCGCAGTGGCATGCCATGAGCCCATTCCTTTAGGAATCGGCAAATTGTGTTCCGTATTCGGAAACAAACCATGGTTAGATTCGTTGTTCTCAAGGAGACGACATTTTCGGAATAGGAACCTTTTCGGAATTGGAACTGCGCTATTTTAAAGGGCTCGTAAGGGGCCTTTTCAGAATCGTATGCTAATGAAGACTTGGCAAGCATTTTGCGCTCGGCCGTTGTCTGGAGCGGTGTTCGGGAAAATGATTTCAGTTGAAATGGGCCAATTTGCATACGGTTCATTTCCAATCTGAAAAGGCCCCTTACGGCCCCTTTAACTGAAATGATTTTCCCAAGATCGCTCACTTAAAGGCACCGTCAGGGGCCTTTTCGGATTGGAAATGAATGGTATGCTAATCGAGTCATTTCAATTGAAATCATTTTCCCCAACACCGCTCCAGCCAACGGCCGTGCGCAAAATGCTTGCCAAGTCTTCATTAGCATACGATTTGGAAAAGGCCCCTTACGAGCCCTTTAAAGTTGTTCACTAAAAACTTTGCGTTGGAATGTTATTTGACTGGAAGTGGGAAAGAAGGATTCAAATGGACGACAAAAGGGTGAATATACAATTAGAATAAGTAATTGATTAGAATATTTGTAACATTGACTGATTCCCCACTATTCATTTTCCTCCCTCGGCGATCGGCTGATTCCCTCTGCGGATGAAACTTCTAGCAGTGTTTCTACTGCTTCTGGCAGAAATCGCCCAAGGCAATGAAGTCAACATTGGGAACCTGCTCGAAGCGGATAGCATGATCAAGACGTGCGTTCAGCCCTCTATTTCCTTATTTCCCTCTTTAGATTCATCAAAGCGAACGATTTAAAGGACATGAATCCGATTACTCCGATGAAGATTCCGATGACGCAGACTGTCTTCAACGTTGCATTCAACGCAGCTCTTTGCAACGACAGAACCAACAGGGAAAATCCAGCCAATCACTCGTACGTTTGAACTTCTGCGATTGTGAAAAAAGGAAAAGTGAAGGATTCATTTCAAAAGCGAAACCGCCGGTTTCAACTTAAGAAATTATGTTAGTACGATAGACTTATGGTGGCATGGTAGTTCGCGCCATAGGTAGCGGTAGGGATGCTTCAAATTGTATTAAACGGAGACTGTAACTCATTTATGAGCTCCTGAATAAAGAATTGTGTTCAAATAGGTTTTTTTGCATAATTACAATAGAATGAAACCGTAAAAGAAGTCGAAACATTATAGTAGGGGTAATTTTGGCAGTTCAGTAAACCATTGCAAACGAAGTTTCATAGCTTAACCATATATGTTCTTAGCTAGTATATCTAGAGCCTTAATTAAGGCCTTAAGGTTAACATAGCCAAATGACGTCCCCTGTGCAAATAATACCCAGCTTATATGCTAACAAGGGAAGTCCGTAATGGTACCCCCGGAGTTCGGAACGACACCTATACCATTGGATAGAGCATAAAAAGTTGTCCCTAAAAGTGGTCTCCAATTTTGCTGCGGGGAGCCGAGAAATGTCGGTGTTCGTTTTCATGCTAAATTTTGCATTTACGCAAATGTGGCTTATCTTGGGAAGAAATCGACCGCTAAAATGTGAAAACGTGGTAAAGTGGTTAAATGAACTGTCAAAGGTGGGCTATGCTGGATCTATCCCCTGTGGCACTTTTATTATTATTTTTTGCTGTTTTTTACTTTAACTTTTGTTCTCAAAAATTTTGTATTAGCCGGGCAATCTATTCTTTATTTTTGAATTTTAGGAAAATCCGAAAATGGTAGTCTTCCCTCCCCATGCTCCCCATTTTTCAAAATTTTTGAGAACAAAAGATGTCATAAAAAGTTAAAGTAAAAACAACAAAAAATAATAATAAAAGTGCCACAGGGGATAGATCCAGCATAGCCCGCCTTTGTTAGTTCATTTAACCACTTTACCACGTTTTCACATTTTAGCGGTCGATTTCTTCCCAAGATAAGCCACATTTGCGTAAATGCAAAATTTAGCATGAAAACGAACACCGACATTTCTCGGCTCCCCGCAGCAAAATTGGAGACCACTTTTAGGGACAACTTTTTATGCTCTATCCAATGGTATAGGTGTCGTTCCGAACTCCGGGGGTACCATTACGGACTTCCCTCGTAAGTTTTTTTTCACATTGCTTTAACATAGCTGTACTCATCGCTTAATATGCAATTTGGATGTGTATACGGCTTGAGTATCCTATAGCTGACGCCAAACGGGCATCATGTCAATTTCGTTCCAGTATTCTCTGTTGATGATAGATTAGCATAAAACCGTAATATCAACAGAGAATGAAGGCACAAATTGGAATGATGCCCGTTTGGCGCCAACTATATATTGCACGCTTTGCTCTAAGAACAACATCAAAACATTGGCACGTTGTTTCGAAGTAGTTTCGGCACGCTCTATAACACATTATACCCAATTGTACTTAATCTTACCCCACATCACATTTCTATACATACCTTACCTTCTAACTTTCGGTACTATATGTTGCCCTAACAACGCTTAACTTACCTTAACTCACTCTACCTTATGTTACCCTACCTTACCCGAACTTATTTTCTTTATTCTACCATGCAATATTTTAAATTGACCGCTGAGAAAGTGACCGCAGCGTAGTTTTCCTGCCTATAATAAATCAGTTTCAACGTATTTTTCAATTAAAAAGTGAAATCTCAGGGTTGTGATTTCCCTTCTCGAGGACTGGAGTGATGAAAGAAATATATCCTACACCGAACTCTACCAAAACGCCTTTGTTCTGCAGAGAATGAGTGATTTGTTTTATTTTCAAAAGTTAATATTTTTTCAGTGGACGTTGAAAACCATTGGCTAACCGTGAACAATAACTTCAAAGACTCCAAGATCTGGTTGCGTGCCTTTCCCTACAAAATGATGATCTACAAAGATGGGAAAATGAAAAGCTGTGAGTGTGAAAAATAATTTCAAAAATGGAATGGTTTCAGTTGTGAATGAGTACTTCCGCTTCAGTATGTACAACGCTGACGTCCAGATTGCCCTGGGCAAGGTATGTTTAGCTGGGATTTTGAATGGAGGTTGATTGAAGAACAACATGACCATCCGAAAGAGGAGATTCACGTCGGAGAGCTTTGCCTACGAGGCCATCCAGCACTTCAATATGAAACGCTTTCGATATCTGGTCGTCTTCGCCGACTACATGGACCGCTGCCCCACCTTCATCAGTGCGGTCAGTTAGACATTCTTTATATTTAGCAAAAATAGCTTTGAAAATGGGAAAAGGGCCCAACAAACTTGGTGAATAAGGACTTTTAATACTAACAAAGGACTGTTTTGGGCGATCATGACTGTGTATCGTATACTTATGCTTAGGACACCCTTGACAATCCTTTACTCCTTGACTCTGCCTTAATCCTCAAGTCTAGGAGAAAAGGCCCACTTTGGTATTCTATTCATTCTAGGCATAGTCTAGAATGGCAGCAGGATTTCTAGTACCTGCTTAGGACTTTGACATATCGACTACAAATGTTGTCTTTGTTTTTTGTAGGTTACGGTTGGATTGAGGATTACTGTAGACACATCATTTGCGTCAGTTGTTCTTGGAATTTGAAGACAACGGGTAAAAGGTATGCAAATTACCTCCAATAATCACTTTTAATCATTTCGAAGTGGAATTGATTATACTCCTCGCTAATTCAATTTCGGCCAAAATGGGGGCAAGGTCCTTTTGTAGCCGAATATTAGGATGTTGTACGCGAAATTTGACTATAAACGTCAGAATATAGCCGTCGCCAAAATGAAATCATATGCCAATTGCGGAAATATGCAAAGCATGCTCTGCCGTCTAGTGATTAGACTACGAAGTTCAATGTCAACAGAGGATCACTAGAACATTCTAATTTTATCGGCATGATTTCAATTTGGCGACAGCTATAATCTCACTTATTTCCAAGAGTCCTCGAAGTAGGATTGGCGGGGCACTATAGATAAATTAAATGCGTCTAGGGTATTGTGAGATTACACGTTATGAACATGATATCACAACTGAAGGCATAATTTGCACAAGAGTGCGCAAAATTGGGGCGGATTTTTTTTGTTGTTGAAACATGCTCTCCTACATGTGGGCCACGCAAGAGGCCATCTCACTTTGTATGCGTATCATTCCAAAAATGAGATGTCTGATAGTTGTGTTGATCTTTAATTCTATTTTTAGATAGACAACGACTTCCCGTTATGGGTGCGAGAACGCGCGCTTCACAAAAACCTCGGCACCCGGCGCAATCGAAAAGGAGATCCCCAGGCTGACTACGTGTTGCACTACTTCCAATTGGCCGTGTTCGTCGTAATTCTGTAGGTTCTTTAAGGATTTCTCACAAAACGCCTTCAAGGTACATAGTTCTGCTGGTGAAGGTGATTCTTCCGACCTACTTGGAGTACAACGACGTCGGAGGGGCCACCAAAGTGGACATTCTCGATTTGAACTATGAGGTTGGCAGAGAACGAAGAGATTACAATCTACTTTAGAACGACCAAAACGACTCGGATGTTCCGCATTTGACGAGTCAAAAGGAGTCTGCTCAGCCTGCGATGGAGGTGTCTGTGAAGGGATCCGTGATGCAGACTCCGACCAAGACTCCGCATCAGAAGACGGCCTCGCCGAAGGACAAAGCGACGGTGGACCCACAGCCGGAGGAGACGCAGGAACTCAGTGTTTCGAGGAAGAAGAAGGAGAAAAAGACGCAAAGTGAATCGAGGAAGAAGGTGGGCAAGCAGTCGGATGTGAGTGCTTCGAAGAAAAAGAAGGAAAGGAAGGGGGATGAGGAACGCACTCAGGAGGACAGCAGCCGGAGGAACAGGAAGAAGAAGACCAACTGAAAGAGACAAATGGGCTAATAAAACGGTTTATCCGGAAAGTTCATTTCAGTCACTGAATATCATATGAAGTCATGTTGACTATTTTAAGTAAATGTGACTTAATTTAGGGTTTATTACGTGTTTTTGGTGCTTGATATGATTTTTTATAATCGAGATTCGATTGTTTTCGCGCGCAAAAAAGGCTTATGGTTATTTCAACAGCAAAGCACTGTGCAGTGGCGCTGAGTTTTTCATTTTCCGAGTGATTGCTCTCTTGACTTTTGACAACATTTGGAAAACTTTTCATATGGTTCTGTGTCTTTTCTCTCTTATCCGTCCCTGGCTTGCCCGTCTGAATACGTTATGCAATGTATTCAGAAGGGTATAATAAATCGTTGGTTTTCCTATTTGTCCAGAACTTTGAATGAACTGCAAACATGTCTTATCAAGAGAGAACAACTGGACAATTGGCGCAACAACCTGCTCATTGGCATGATTGCATTTTACCAACGGTTATTCTCTGAACGGAGATGGAACCTAGCCAGTTCCGCACTAAAAAGGGGATTATCTGGACTTTTCTTGAGGTTATTTAAAACTTTCGAATAAATAACGGATCGCTAGAATGGCCTAAAGGGGCGAGCTAAACGTTCGGTGTGAAAATCGCTAAGATTTATTCCGTTACACACTTTTCACATTGTAGTGGTGTTTAGAGCATACCTGGGCAGCCCACCGCAGAAGTTCATTTTCAGATAGCCTCAATTGTTGAAAAATTCGAAAAATATGCGACGGGTCTTCTTCTATAACCAAATTTACCGAAAACTTGAAATTGCGACGACCCTACCGCCGCTTTTCGCGCAGCTTGACGATATTTGGTTTGAAGGGACATTCAGGGCCCTTTCAATTATATGAGCCATATGCGAGTCGCATCAATTCATCATGAATCGCATTATGATTTTCGTTAAAGAGTACTCTGATTATCTCTTTTATAATGGGAAATGCATTGGGGGCGGGATATGTGATTCCTCTCTCCATAAAGGACCAATCCGACATTTTTGAACTTTAGCTTACATAAAAGTAGAAAATTCTGTTTCACAGAAAATCGTTAAACATTTTCCATTTCAAGATTTCTGGCATTTTCTTGCATAAAAAACCTAAAAGTCGCTTTCCAGCGGCTGACACAACGCTTTCATGTGGAGGCCATCCGCATTCGGCGACTTTGACGCAAGATATCTTGAAAACAGGATATTTTAAGCATATGGTTTCTTAAAGTTAAAAAAAAGCTTTAAATTCACTAGCTAAAGTTGCAAAAAGTTCCGACGAAGGCCACAACTCTCTGAAGTAGAGAAGGTGGCCTCAATGGTTTTCGCTTGCGCTTAAAAGACGAATGATTTGTAGGTTTTGTCACTTTCCGACCATTCTTTTTTAAATGACACGTTGTAAAACAAGTCGTTCCTTGCATTTACATCTATCGCGTCAATGTTAACATTTAGATAATCGAGGGGTTCCTCGTTTTGCACTTTGCCTTGATGACTCTGCCTAATTGTTTTGGAAGGAACCCGAAGGAAATAGCCTAAGCCCATAATTCACCAATTATAGCCCGCAGTTTTTTCCTTGATCGAATACATACAGCGTTTTTTCCACTCCGAGGGTTGTCAATATAGCTAATTCAATCTCTCGTGAATCTCGGCGTGGAAGAACCACACCCTTTTTTTATATAAAATTAGAACAATCTATATGTTTTTGCGAAATTACCGAGCCTTTAAAATCCTTCGAGTACACTGGAATTACCGGGAAATCCTTTATGGCAATCAGGCAAATAGACGCCTCGAAGGCCTTCATTAGTGATCTTCTGATGAAACGATCTGGACAAACGCAAAAGTCACAGA
The DNA here is from genome assembly GCA_964057215.1 of Oscheius myriophilus. Taxonomy (NCBI): domain Eukaryota; kingdom Metazoa; phylum Nematoda; class Chromadorea; order Rhabditida; family Rhabditidae; genus Oscheius; species Oscheius myriophilus. Next base: position 14,423,271 of record OZ059906.1, read on the forward strand.
AACCAACTGCCTTTCATAAAACACCTGCCTCAGACTCACTTCCACTTTCAGATGTCTGTAGACTGTGATGCGAATTTCGCCCTCGCTTCGAATCCCCTTTTCATGGTTGTATTTGTTTAATTCTCATTAAAGAATGATTCAGGGGATCTTGGGAATTCACAGCATTTCATGTTTGGCCACGTTGATCCTGGTGATTCTGTTTTCTCTTCGATTTTTCAGGAAAGGATGTTATCACAGAAATGCGAAAGTGAGTTAAAACTTTCGTTTCTCTCTCTCTCTCTCTCTCTCTCTCTCTCTCTCTCTCTCTGTCTCTTGCATGTGAGGTTCTCACGGGCCGGGCCATTTGGGAAATTTAGTCGCCCGGTCCAATGGACCCGTTTAGACCGTTTACCCTGGCCCCAGCCAAATTGCCACCCACACGACCAGGGCTCGATTCCGGTCGGTGAAATTCTTTTCCGTACAAGTAATATTAAATTATATGTTAACAACAAACATTATTAGACTATTTAAAGGAGTTAAAAAATGTTGTACCCTTTTTTTTTGAAAATGTTGTACCCAACTTTTTATCGGTGGGCTGGGCCGGACCGTCAGTTGAGATCTTCGCTTACATGTGTAACACTCTGTTTTAGCTATCGTACTCGTTTTTTTATACTTCTCTCACTCCTAAATACATGAGAAAAAGGTAATATACTCACAGCCAATCCTACTTTGACCAAAAAGCGGCCACGCCCTTTTGTAGCCCACTATTTTGATGTAATAATTCGAATATCAACGTTAGTATAATCCCACTCATTTCCAAAACCTGCCGAAGTAGGGTTGACGGGCCCTATAGACATTATGATATCAAAATAGTGGGATACAAAACGGGCGTGACGGCTTTTTGACCGAAGTAGGATTGGCGAGCAGTATAGACAGATAAACAGATAGAGAGAGAGACTTATAGAGAGATAGAGATAGAGAGAGAGAGAGAGAGAGGGAGAGCGACATTGTGTGTATGTTTATGTGTATGTGAGTGTGTATGCATTTGTGTGTATTCTGTCGCAGAACTTACTTTCTTTCCATTCCTAACCATTTTTTCAATCAACGTTCTTTTCAGCTCCTAGTCTTCGGCCAGATGACGTTCACATCCATTTTCTGTTTGGGCCTTCTCGGTTCAATAGTCAGTTCCTCTTCTTCCGGGTGAATTCCATTTCAGGCCCCTCTTTTTTACGACGTTCTTTTCAATTCAGCCACTCCATGCGTTGTTATGAAAACGACCAAGGACTGCAGCCATTTCTACTATATTCACGTATTTTCAGTGTCTGCAATGGTTGTGAATCAGGTAAAGCCGTATAAACTTCTAACCCACGTGGAGCAGGTCTTCCTGAGTGCAGAGAGGGTCGTTTCTAGTATAAACGCCAAGAAATATGAAGCTTTTGGGTTCAAACTAGGGATTGTATTCTTTTTATTTGTGGTTGGTTTGCTTTTTTTCTGTTTAAAATTAAGCAGTTCAGATAACTATCTCTTGCGGAATTACATATTTTACATTGTTTCATTACAATCCGTTGGAGCCCCGTATTGGATGTATGGGAATCCCTTACACCGTCAAAATGCGATTCAATCTACTTTATGGAATTGTAATTATATGCGATGTTATTTCGATCACCTTGTTTTTCTTTACGTGGAAGTATAGCAGGAAGCAACAGTTTTTACAAGGGTCAGTGGTCTTTAGTTCTGTCACGTGAAGGCAAAAAGTACACAGAGAAAGAGAGAGAGAGAGAGAGAGAGAGAGAGAGAGAAAGAGAGAGAGAGAGAGAGAGAGAGAGAGAGAGAGAGAGAGCAACTGACATTTTCGTTCAGCCAGTACTTTTTGGGAGGTCGCTACCAACAAACAGAAAATGTGAACGTAATCAAAATGTTCGCTCCTTTGTCAATCGCTCACTGCATTCTGTATGGAATATATGCAATCTGTATGTAATTTTTGAAATTAAAAAAAAACCCCAAGTAAATCAGGTACGGGCGTGCTTCGTCACTTCGTTGAAGAAATTGACCAGTCGGTTTATCCAATTATTGCTATGGCGGTTATGGTAAGACGAGTATTTTGCTTTTAAAACTTGTTCAGACGATTCCTTACTATACAATCATTGAGTTGGTGGTTTTGAAATGGATTCTGACGCGACTTAACAGAAATGGAATACGATTTGTGAGGAGGCAGCGAAAGATCACCTCGGCGGAACAGCAGACGGCATATTTTAATGAATTACAGGAACGATGGCGATAGACAATAAAGAATTGGAATTGGAACTTTAGTTTAAATACTACAGTGTAATTCAAGCCAATTATGTCACACACACACACACACACACACACACACACACACACACACACACACACACGACACCTTTTTTCAAGTGTATCTCTCTTCAAGTTCTCTCTCTCTCTCTCTCTCTCTCTCTCTCTCTCTCTTGCTCTATCCCTCTCTATCTCTTTGTAAACTTGTCAAATTAAATTTTTTTTTAAATCGTTAGATCATCTTGCATAAAATTGTTTTAAACCTTACAAACTCCTACATAATATTTCTATTACATATTTGAACAAATTCTAATTTAGCAAAAATTAAGTGTCCCGATCGGGATCGAACCTTGTTGCATGGGCGACAGGTTGCCTTGGTGGTCCAAGTAGACGGGCCGAAGGGGGCCGTGCTGAGGAATTTTTTCAAGTCGATCCGGTCCGTGAGAACTATTATGAGACTCACACACTAACATACATAGTCAACAAACTAGATAATTCAAATTCATTTTCTTTCTTGGTCGATTGGCAGCCGCGTCTAAGCCAAATCACGGGGTTCTTCTTTATTTCCCACATCCTCCGTATTGATAAGAAACGCCGCTGGGGCAGCTACAGTAATACTTTGCCATGTTGTTCTCGTATCCGATGTAATAACCACCTAAGCCTCAATTTGTTTCAGAAACTCATTTCACCCACTGCATCCGGCAGAGTTCGCATAAGAGCTGCTTCCGTAGCCACTGTAGTACCCACTGTTCCCGTAATAATTCCCATAACCATAACCGTAACTTGAATCTCCATAATAATTCGAGTAATCTAAATGTTTCAGTTGTTATCCATTTAATTCTTACATGGATATGAGAAGTATCCGTAGTCTCCATAGCTGCTCAATCCTATGCCTGAATACCCGTAGCTACCTAAATTGGATGTTACATCTTTCGAAAAACAGTTATTCCTGCCTATGTGATGATGTCCGTAGCTGTGGTGTCCAATGTGTCCAATTCCAATGTGGCCATAGCTGTGGCCTCCGCTGTGGCCTCCGCTGTGGCCCCCTGTGTGTCCGCCCCCTCCGTGGCTGTGACAGTCTGCAAGATAAAGTGATTAATCATCTGCCCTACCTGTCAGTTGCAAAAGGGCAAAAAGGAGTAGAATCAGCATCATTTTGAATTTGATACAATTTGTTAAACGGCTTTTATACCAAGGTTTGAATGAACCAAATTCCCCAAATTCACGTTATTTCTCTCGTTTGGCCATTTGGCATCAGAGTGGAGACACGTGAACACCGCGTAAACATTTTGGTTCCGGTTTCGGCTTCTTTCTTAAAAACAAAGTGATCTTAGATTTTCAAAGGGAAAAGTGAAATTTCAAGGCGCATTCCAACAAACGTTTTAAGCGTGTTTGTGAAAAAAGGCAAATTAAGAACGTTTTCTAGAAAAAGTTGGGCTTTTAAGACGCATTGTCTCTATTTTCGAGCGATTTGGAATAGATGTGAGTCGGGGGAAAGTGTATTTGGCTGAAACTGTGAAAATTAGTTGTTTGGGGCCTGAAAAATCGCAAAACACACTTCTTTTAGAATATTGTTACCTTAAGCCCCTTAAGCCTTAAGGCTTAAGGAAACGTTTAGGTCATTTTTGCATATCTCCCTTCAAAGTCAACGTTTTTGACTCTTGAAAACAGCAATCTATAGACATTTTTTCCGATTGATGTTGAAACGTTTCGTGATTAAGTGAAAAAGGATAATTTAAACTTATAATCCCCAAAAACTCAAAAAAAAAATCTTTAGTTAAGGAAGTTACTAACTGGTAAATTACCATTTCTTTATAGTGGTGTCACATCCATTGAATATTGCAGTTTTGTGATTCTGTGTGTGTGTGCGTGTGTGCGTGTGTGCGTGCGTGCGTGTGTGTGTGCGACAATTTTTGGAGTAGAATTGACTCACTGTGGTTTATCTGTTCAAAATCGTGTTCAATTTCTGGTACAATGGCGCTAACACAGCAGATCTAAAAAATATGCACATTCGTTGATAATTCACTAACGAGTAAAGACAAAATAATGTCGCCAACATATTTTCGATCACGACTTTTCTTTTTTGGCATATTTGTAGTTCACTCTGTTTGGAAAACAAATTTATTTGTTTGGGCCGTTCAAAACCGGAGGCAGTTCTGTTTAGTCCTGTTCTGCCTTGGTCTGCTCAAAGGGGGCCTGTTTCTGATTTGGACAAACTAATACTTGTTGCGCGCAAAAGTGTGATGACAGCGGATTCTGCACTTTCGTCCAACAGGCCAAATAACATGTATTTTAAGAGTTAACAAAGAACAAATGCCAAAGTGTCTTGTATAAAAGTAAAAAACGAAAACGTACAACAACCCGAGATGGTTCGCTTCCTTTTCCTACTTCTGGCAATTGGCCAACTCATAGGTATTTCCGACTCCTTAAAAGCCCCATCGCAACCAGTAACGACTAAAGTAGTTAGGATGCGTATTAGTATAGAACTATGAAATGAAACGATTGTCACATCGTTATAAAATTCTCTCTTTAGCCGGTCACGATACTGGAACCAGCCACAGTTACGGTAGCAGTGGCTCCCACTCCTACGGCTCCACATCCTCCTCATCCGGAAGCTCGTCATCCTCGTCAATCAATCGCAGCTCGGGTAACGACGGGGGCTCCAGCAGCTCCAGTTCCACCACCTATCTTTTTGGAGATTCAGGTAGTTCTAAAAAGATTGAAAAACATGTTTACAGGTTCTTCCAATTCCTATGGATACGGTTATAGCTACGGTAACTACTACGGATATGGCAATTACTACGGATACGGTAGCTACTACCCTTACTACGGTAGCTATTATGGATACGGTTACGGTAACTCTTATGGATATGGTTACGGAAGTGTGAACTCCGCTGGCTGCAGTGAAAAATTCACAAAAATGTCGATTTATGTTGGTTTAGGTGGATATTTCGTGGGATACGTGAACAACATGGCCCAGTACTACTGTAGCTGCAGGAACGGAGTTTCCTATCAATACGGCGGATGTGGAAAATAGAAACATACTTTGGATATTGCAATAAAGTATATTTTAAAATTTAATATGCCAATCAAAAGGACCATGTTGTGTTATGAAAATGCACAGTTCTGACAGTGGTGCATGCTTACTTCATTTTTGTTTGAAAGCCCAAAAAGTTGCATTCACTCACTCACACTCACTGACACACACACACGCACACACATGCACACACATACGCACACACTCACTGACACACCCACACGCGCGCACACACACGCACACACACACACACACACACACACACACATACACATTCTTTCTCTCTAACTCTGTATCTCTTTCTTATACCTGTATCTATGAGATAGCTGAAAAATAAAGATTTCTAGAACAGCGTGCCTAATAAATGCTTTATTGTATTGCTTGAGGAACCACTAGTGTCTGCATAATCTAGGCAGAGATCACACTGTAAAGCGGCGACAGTAAAGCGGTTCTGTTGCACGCAAGTTCACCGGAAGGGCGAGGGAAACGAAAGCCTGGGGAAATGCGACTGTACAGATCGAAAAGTGAGGACAAATGGCCAGAAAAGGGGCATTGGCAACGGATTTACTCCTTTTTCTCCTTGGCGATCAGACTGCTCAGGTCGAAACTAGAAGAAGGAGAGGAATGGAGGGGGGAGGAAGAGGAGGCCACGGGCGAAGTGGGGGAGGCGGCGGTTGTAGGCACCTGAAATGAACAATGCGAAACTTCTTCAGTTGGATTTACACTTTTAACATAAAATTGACTAAATCTTTTAAACTTTCGTAAACACCCGTTATTTCCGTGTTGTTTTGGGTTTAACAAGTGTACCAAGTCCAATTCGAAATTGTCACCCGGCCTCTTAAATATGCCTACAATGGCAGTGTGCGTGAATTGTGCCCTTTTTGTTTGGGTTTCCATTACAAGTGTTTTTACATTAAAATCTATTTAAATTACCTGAAGAGTGGCAGAAGGAACTTGTTTGAAGGCCTCGACGGTTCGAGCGAGTTGCTGCTGGAAGAACATCAGATGCGGATTCTGCATCATCAACATAGAAATCGGGTTCGCATCAGGCACTGGAAAAGAATTTTATTTAATTAAGTAAGGTATTTTTGAAAAATAAAAGTAGAAAACGTACCGAAATTCATGGCAGGCAGTGCAGTTGGCAGTGAGACGACCGGAGTCTTCGGCGATTGTGACCGGCGGCCTGCGGCTGCCAAGGCAGCCGTTCCACTGTTTAGAAGCATGGTTTCCGCTGAAAAAGTTGTTTAGGAAGGTTAATTTATTAAAAATACAAACTCTAAATAGATGTGTAAAAGATTTCTTACCGAGAGCGGCGTTGGCTGCAACAGCCTGTGCCTGTTGGCTCATGGCCGCCATGAGAGCCTGTTGGTCGAAGAGGAGAGCGGGATTTATGCCTTCAGGGATGCCAGCGCCTGAAAATTGCAAAAATAGGCTATTAATATAAAACGAATCAAAGTTAGGATACTTAATATAAAACATATCTTACCTATCATTCCTGGGTGTTGGTAGGGGTGGTGATGGTGGCTGTTCGACCTCTCCTGCTTCCGGAACTTGGCTCTCCGGTTCTGGAACCACACCTGGAAAAATTCAATTAGTTTCAGGTTTTTTCTTGAATGTAATCTCATTAGAACACATTTGAAGTGAGAAATTCACTACTCACCTGAACACGGGCTTCCGTCAGCTGAACTCGACTGGCCAGATCTTCTCTGAAATGAATGAAATTAGAATTTGGGCTATCTTTGAAACTTTTCAATGTGGAATTGAAAAAAACGTTTGGCATTGGGAAAACCTCGCAGTGAGGAAAAATATTTTTCGGCCACCCATCACTCTTTAATTAAATGAACTGGTTAATAAAACTCCAAAATCAACACTTTTCCATGCCTAGTTGGGTGCCCTTCTCAGCTTTCCTCCCCTCTCGAACCCATTGCCTACTGTCACTTGGGCCAATTGTCTCAAGCCGCCCCTTCGGCCATTCGCCCGCCAATTAAACCAAAGGACCGCCCAATTAGTGCGACAGGTGGTCCCCGTTTCCGCCGTCGGCGCCAGCTAGGTGGTCGAATTTTCCATAATTAATTGCCGTGCACAGTCGTCAACAATGGTCGATTAGGGAAGCGCACGCCATTTCGACATTCGATCTCTCGAGACACCCGGCTGCCACAATAGCCCCCAGGACTATCCGTGCCAGCCGCCCCCAGTTGCCAGCCGACAGTCGAAAATGCTCGATTGCGGAGGAAATTCGGATGAATTCAATTAGGAGAAGGCGGTCGCTGATCGGCTCAGCACAGGCATTGACGCACGGCGGAATCAGCCGAGTTTCAAGGATGAAGGGGATCAGGGGGAGGATCGGGGAAGGACACTCTCGGAATGGGGAATACTTAAAATCAAAGGAAATTGTTGATTTAGGGGAACTAAGCTACAAAGTAACTTCGTTAAAGGGGAAAGACCTCGTGCAATGTTTGTTTTTCCTTTCTGAATGTGAGTTTCCAAATCTTTTAACCATTCAGAGAAAGGCGAGAGAGCGCGGGAAATGACGAGACGCAGAATGGCGCGCTATTCAAACGCTCCTAATTTGGTTCATTTTACTCCAAAACGGGAAACTGGGACACTTTTCTGAATCAGAAGAATGAGATTTACACATTTATCACAAATCCAAAAAATTTTTCCACGCGGTCCTTCCTCATAAAAAGGTTTCTGAAGAAGAGTTAGTCCCTCTTTCAAACAGCTTTATCCAGGCTTCATAAATCCCTGCTTCAGCTTAATTTGATAATGTTTATTTGCTTTGAAATTATGGCGATCTCCGTCCAATGTGGCTGAGATTTGCCGCCCTCGCTACCTCGAAGATCCTCTTTTTTCCCTAATTCGAAAATTTCCCAACCCTGGTGACATGTGTCCGAATGTTTGTTGGCTTTCCATGGACAAAGATCTATCCCTCTCCTTCCCTCTCTCTCTCTCTCTCTCTCTCTCTCTCTCTCTCTCTCTCCTTACCTCGTAAAGACATCAGGGTAATGTGTGCTCCTAAAGACCTTCTCCAACTCGTCCAGTTGATAAGCACTGAAGGTCGTCCTGTACCTGAAAACCGTAGTCCTCATCAGTTTCAGAAACACAATTGATAATTAGATTTTCCAAAACCCACCTTCTCTGTTTCCTTTTCCCATTTTCATCAGGACTGGCACACCCGTCTTCGGGAGAATCACGAGGATCCGAGACGGAAGGCTTCTGCTCAAGAGGAGATACTAAAACATTTTGTATTTACCGACTTCCTTTTGTATAAAAAATAAAAAGATGCATTTTACGTGTTATTTTTTGTGTGTAAAAGATAAAAAGGTGTGTCTCACCTGGAGTGATTGCATCCATTTTGAGCATTCTGTCGCCCACCGGCGTCTTCGGTTCGTCTTTTGCGTCCTCCGTCTTTGTCAAAGAAGAAATTGCAAAAGGGCTACTGAATTGGCTGGTGGGTTGCTTGAACATTTGAGCCCCCAGTGTCTTCTGAAAACCTCGATTTTCTTCAGAAGACCGAAGCTTTGTCACCTGTAGTTGCTCAAAGTGTTTCTGCAGATCGGCTGCGGGAAAGGGCATCATCTGGGCCATCTTCAAAAAGTCGACGGTCGGTTGTTCCGGGCGGTTCTGCTCGACCATCGGCATTCGGTCTAAATATTAGCTTTGTAAAGAGGTTGTAAAGTAAAAGAAAATAAAGAGAGGAAATAAAGATGAATGGAGGAGGAAGGAGTGAGGGAGAGAAGTCGTTAACGTGTTCTCAATCAACAAGCACGGACGCGCCAATATAACTTGATATACGCACCGCGACAAATGCAATTAAGGCAGGCGAATGATAGGAATTAGCCGCACATCGAGGGACTACGGTAGGGGAAGGAATGGGTGGAAAAAGAGAGAAATGGGTAAGGGATCAGACGACAGAGGATCGATCAACATGGCTGGATATGGGCTGAAAATGCGTTCTTTTGAAGATGACATACTTAAGGATACTTTATTTTTTATGAAGCCCTTGAAATTGCCGTGAAGTCAAGTGTGACCCCCCCCCTTTTCGGCCGGCACGGGAATTGAAGCAAGAGGTACTTTGTTGCCGTTGCGTTGTTGTGCAGGGGTAGAGGCGGCGTCTCATATGCTGAAGGGCCCAGGTTCGACTCTGCTGTGCGACTATTTTGCTTTTTGGTATTTTATACTTCTTTTATTAGTCTTGTCACGATTGAATGTGATATTGGGCTTTTGGTTAGATAATACAGCTCTTTCCAATACTATTTCTTGAAAATGTGCCGGAATTTCACATACAGAATTTTCAGAAACAACTGAGGTACTTTGGCATAAATCGGCATAATTTCAAAATCAACTTTTAAAAAACTGATGTTCCCTTAATGAAATCGCACATAATAATAAAAATTTGGATTCGAATCTTAAAAAGCCAAGGACTGAAATTCAGAGTTCGCAAAGTCAAAATGCCACAACAAGCGTCTTTCGTACTCAAAATATCGGAATTCAATTCAATTTGTGCAAAATCACAATGTAAAATCCAGAAATAACTGGAATTTAAATCAAAATGCGATGCTTTGCGGGGGAAGTGATGCGAGTGGAAATAAAACGAGACGGTTGTTTTCATTTTATGAGATTTTCGGATTTTCGCCGTTTCTGGCCCATCCGTCGACCACTAATCTCAAAAGGATGATTTCTTAACCGAAATGACGTTTTTCTTTTATAAATATAAATAACCGTTTTGCAACAGCGAAACAATGGGACGAAGAGCGTGTTTGGCTAAAGATCTGCTTGGGATTCTTGGAGTGAAAGACGTGGAAATCAGAAACCACGGCGCATAAACGAGTTAAATTCGCTGTACAGCAGGACTTGTGTCGGAAATGAAGCTAATCAGGCCATGGGAACGCCAATTAGCAGCAATATGCGTATGGGAAATTCTGAGCAATGTCCTCTGATTACTCATTGAAGACGGAGAAGAGCGCTTCCGATTGCAGCAAAGTGGAAGATTTTCACTAGCTAAATTTAGGTTAAGACCTTAAAGTAACAATTAATGTTTCTGTTAGGGTCTTTTCCATAGCTAAAAGTGTGGTTCCATGTGGTCCTAGTGGAATCCAAAGGAAGCCGTTGCCCTGTTGGCAGTGGGGGTGGGTTCGAAGCCCCTCAGGGGGGCTAATCTCGAATTAATTATCGAGGAGTCGTTGTTAACCAATCGGTAAACAGATATAATTGGACGATCCTCGGCCGAAAACCGGCCCTTCGGCCAAAACATTCACAGCCTGCCCTTTCGGAATCTGATTCCGCGAATGGACCGTTTCCTGCAGCTCGTCATGTGATATAAATATGCGCCCATTTGTTAATCGGACAGGCTGGTCGATGTATAGGTTGTAATCTAAGATATTCGGCCCTAGATGAGGAAAAATCGGATGAAAACGACGGCCGAAGGCACCCCCGCCCGGCTATTTGCGGCCGGATAAGCCGCGACTTACGCACACACCATCCTAATATGGAAACCCTCTGATATCATACCCAGGATGCACCAAATGCGCCCCAGCTCACGCGAAGCGGTCCATCGGGGGCGGGGTTTAAGGGTACGGTAACAAAAGAACAACGTAATAATAAAGATCTGTGGAAATCCCTTAGGTAAGAGTTTGAGGAAATGAGCTCAAAGGGTGTTCTATTAGCGGCATGTGTGTGTGTGTGTGTGTGTGTGTGTGTGTGTGTGTGTGTGTGTGTGTGTGTGTGTGTGTGTGATTTTAAAACCTTAAAGTTTAATTTTTATAAAAAGTGTAATGATTTAATTAGATTTCTTAGAGATAGCTAGAATCGTGTCACTTTTTGAGAAGACGCATGCATAAGTGATAGGGCCTCCTCCGCATTCTCCAATGCCCATCGGCTGAACTCCTTCGAATACAAAAATGTAGCCGGAAGGAAAAACTTGAACAGAATTACGTGTTCAAAATGCTAGAACGGATGACAGGCAGAGAAAATCTGTTTTCCCCCCTGTTCATTGGTTGCAAAATGTTCCAATTATCAGAGTTTTTACCCTAACCGGTTTACTCTCGCATGTTTAACTCAAAAGTGATTAACTTTGCCTATATTATGTTATTTTGTACAATAAATTGAATATAGAAAGTATAATGGAGTGAATAAGTGGCATCCGCCGAAAGTGCAATGGTTGTATGCTGTTTCTCGAAATTAGTCAGCCCCCGTGCGACATTTCTCTCATAAAAGCCGAATTAGTTTCCGCAAACACTCGGCCGTCGTAATATCGTCTCGAACATTAATTAGAAGCCATTAGAAGAGATTGACGCGGGGAAAGACACACCTCAGGCGATTAATTCAATTAACGAGATTCGCATTTGGGGGGATTACCTGGCGACGGAAGAGGAACGTAGATTATGATAGAGAAATGGGTTATTTATGGTAAATAGGGGGAATTGAGCGAAAGGGACGACGCGTGTAGGACAAGGTGAGAATGGAGACGCGTGGCCCATGGTGCCGATGGCATTTCCGGTGGGGGAGGGGGTGCGAAGGACCATCCGGACACAGGGGACAACAGGCGGCGGTGGGAGAAGGGAGAATGCGACTGAGAGAGATGGAGGAAGAGGGGAGGGATGAAGAAAATGAGAACGAGAGAGAGAGATGAAGATGGAGATGGAGAGAGATGGAGAGAGAGAGAAAACTGGACAAGAGAAGCAAACATATGCAAAAGGCCCGATAAAACAGACAAAGTAGGTGAGAAAGTAAGTCATAAAGATACACAGTGGCAGACAAAGAGAGAAAGTGGGAAAGAGACAGGGAAGAGAAAAGAGACATACAGTGAGAGATAGAGAGAGAGAACTCGAACAGAGAGGGAGGGAGCTAGAAGGGTAGTTAAGGCGAAGGAGGCGGAAAAGCAACAGAAAATACATAGTGAGAGTCAAAGAGAGAAAGAAACAGACGAGAGGAGAGAGACACAGCGAGAAAGGAGATATACATACTGTGAGAAAGATTGAGTGATATAGAGAGAGGGGAAGAGACATAGAGAGCGAAAGAGAGATGGAAAGAGAGAGAGAGAGATAGAGGGAGAGAAAGAGAGAGAGAGAGAGAGAGAGAGAGAGAGAGAGAGAGAGAGAGATCGTAAGAAAGCCAAGTGAATGTTTCAAAATGGCTGCTTCAGATTGTACAGGACTAATCAAAGCTTGAGCCAGGCTTAGCTCTGACAGCGAGAAAATCAGCAATAGCGAAGATGACTAAGTATTTCCTACTCTGTAGTTCTTGTAATAAACATAAACATAGCTTACGTTGTATGTTTTGGTGTTTTCGCATTTTCCTGGACATCTTAAGCAAAATTTCAAGTACTGAAGCTCAAAATGTGTATTATGGTAATAACTTGTTTTTAATTTAATTTTAACTATAATTCCCTAATTCCGAGCCATTTTCATTCGGGGAATTTCAAAAATAGAGAGTTCAATTAGCGACGGGGAACGAGTATTTCCTGGAGACGAGTGACGCTGTTTGTTTTGATTGGCGGATAAATCGGCAGAAAGGTCAGTCGATTCACGAGAAACTTCCCGAATAAATTGGCGGTAGAGGAGAGAAAAAGAAGGTTAGAGAGAGAGGGGGAGAGGGAGAAAGAGAGAAAGAGAGAGAGAAAAAAATCGGCTGAAAGGTCAGTCAATAAATCGGCAGAAAGGTCAGTCGATTCACGAGAAACTTCCCGAATAAATTGGCGGTAGAGGAGAGAAAAAGAAGGTTAGAGAGAGAGGGGGAGAGGGAGAAAGAGAGAAAGAGAGAGAGAAGAGAGAGAGAGGGAGGGAGACAGGAGGGGGCGAATTAGCATATTACCTGGCAGCCACATAATCTAATACGGAGAGCACGCGAAGGGCATTAATATTCCAGTGCTCGGGTTACCTGACTGCGGAGGGCCAGCCGGCTGGCAACAACCGGAGTACAGTAAGATTTAATGAATTGAGGGTGGAAGAGGTGACTTCAGGAGGGATTAATTCAATGAGCAAGCGGGGTTTTTAAATGAACACTCATTCTCACATGATTTCAAAAAATCTTGGCAAATATTGTTATGTAACATTAATTAGATTAGTATGCTCAATGTTCTCTCGAAACTGTAAGGGGAAAGTTCATCTTAGGCTCTCATTGTGTGTAGTAGAATGCGTAAAGGTAAGCAATGGAAATGTCATTTTCGGCCAATTCCTCATGCTAATAAGCGTCATTACGGGGCGCGGTGGCAACAGATATTAGTAGCCCCGGGGTAATTGGTCAATCAACGGCGATCGCACCACGTGCCAGCGAAACCTGTGGTTTAAACGGACTATTAGCATAATGTCATATGAGCAGGAGGGAGGGACAGCCGGCTGGCTACAGGGAGACATTCGGTTACGGTCCCATTAAGGATAAGGAATTGAAGTAGAGACGGTGGAGAGAGAGAGAGAGAGAGAGAGAGAGAGAGAGAGAGAGAGAGAGAGAGAGAGAGGGAGAGAGAGAAAGCGAGAGAGAGAGAGAAACAAGACACAGAGGGGTAGAGACAGGCAGAGATACAGAGGGGACAGAGTCAGAGAGCTGTGCTTATCGCAAGAGATATAAAGAGATCGAGAGATAGAGAGATAAAGGACAAGAGAGGAAAATAGAGAGAAATAGAGAGTGAGAGAGATTGAGAGGTAGAGGTAGAGATAGAGAGAAACAGAGAGAGAGAGAGAAAAAGGTAGAGGTAAAGAGAGAGAGATAGAGTGACAGAGAGAGACGATACGAGACGAGACGAGAAATAGGGATAGAGAAAGGCAAAAAGGAGAAAAAGAGAGATGTGGCGAATGTTTCCTCTCATCATTGGGAGTGAATTCACCTTTAATCTACAAATGATAGAGAACACAAATTGCATTCGTTCTGATTGCTAATTAATCATTTCAAAAGTTCTAAAAAAATCAAAATTCCAAAAGTCCAAAGCCCAATGAAAAGTTTCACAGAATTGAGTTGCGTGACAAAGTGCATACGAAGGCGCTTTTCGTCGGTTCCTCATCTGTTTTCCCCATTCGTTCGGGGGTGGCGGCAGAAATAGAAAAAGGCTCCGGAAATGCCGTTCCGCCGTGCGTAACGAACGTTAATTGATATTAATTGAGACATGATCCCTTGTCTGCGTCTCTCCTCGCCGACACTCTCTCGCCAGCTTGTATAGGCACCGCCCCTTTTCTAATACCGTAACCGGATGGAATTCGAATTTGGAAATGACGAAAGTATATCGTGGTGGGACCCAAAGGGTGGTTCGTGATGACGAAAGATAAGATCTAGTCCGGGTGTCTTAATGCAGATCGTGCGGATTACGGTAATTCCGAAGAGTGCGAAAAGATTTCGCAAGTTTTGGAATAGCATTACAGTTGGGAAAACAGAGTGGGCTAACCGGCGGAAACGGAAACGGAGATTTGGCTATTAAAAAACACTTCCGACGATCGTCAGATGTACATTTTATTAGAAAAGAAAAATCCGGTTTCGGGAATTTGGTGGAATTAGTCGTGAACTTTAACTTTGAAGGCCTAACACCGTCATACAACTTTTCATTATTTTGAAGCGGCAAACTCCCATTTTGGCAAAGTTTGGGTGCACATTGTGATGCATGGTCACTCTGCTCTCGTATTTACACAGTGCGTGCCTCTGGCGCTCCCAAGCGACTCGGCGCGTCGCCGATGCCGTTGGCATTGGAGCGCCATTACGCACACTTCCGCCGCGGCAACCTGTGGCAACTCGCCAATTAGAGACCATTAAGGAGGCTTCCGGCATGAGGGCGCATGATTGAGCAGAAATTGACGGAGGAAGGCACGAGACGACTTAATCTGCTTAGGACCCAAACACGCACTGACTGTAGTCAAGGGGGCACTTCTAGGTTAGGTGGTTGGAACAAAGTGACAGACTTAACTGCGTTTGTCTTTAAATAAGACTTGAATAGTTAAATTTAGTTCTGTTCTTTCCCACAGATCTAAAGTTGGCGGGAATCGGAACATTTCAAAATGCTATAACGTCACGAATCGACCAAATGTAGTTTATCAATGCACTTTTTTGTTTCTTCTGAATGACATGTTCCGTGTTCTGAAATCCCCTTTTAATCGGGAACATAGATTTCAAAATCAAAAGATACTGTAATATCGCCAAATGGTAATCAAACGCTTATGCTCAAAGACTTATGTAACAAAGATATCTTAAGGATTTGCCTACTAATTGACATTGCCCTTATTTAGCCTAATAATATCTTGTACTCTGTGCCCTAATGCGTAACCTACGGCGTAATCTACCGTATCCTTAGGGTAAAAGAGGCTCTTGTGCCCGCGGGTCTTCCGTTCCTTGTACTCGCTGTGTTGCACCGGAGGAAATGACGAAGGGTCATCTGAAGGACAGGGAGGATCTGGGGATGACCAGGAAATATGCCATTAGGCAGGAATTACATCGAATTAAGCAATTAGCAACAGGGGACCACTGAAACATCTTTTTGAAAACATAAACATTTAGGTTTTGGAGCAAGCACAGCAAATACTGATGGGAGAAACGAGCGTAAAATAGGCAAGAGAATCTAACTTTTAAATGTAAAGTTAGGCCAAAACTTGACTATTTCCTAAACAAAGTATATACTCCATTTCCAACGAATGGGCATGGATTTTCACAAATGTTAAAGGACTAGGTACCTTTGGTCCTGCAACGATCTAAATAACTGTCTGCGCACTCCGCTTTTACTGTGCTCTTTCGCCTCTTTTATTCTTGTTCACTTAAATATCGTTTTTGTATAAATACGGGTCATTTTTCAAGATTGCCCAAAAGTCGAACATCGTTCTTTGGAAACAGATTATATAAAACGAATTTGGGCTAGAACTAAATGTGAAGATCTTTCAAAACTCAAGGTTTAGGATTTGTCAATGTCTAATTTCCATTCCGATCGTGGCAATGAAAAGTCCATTTTAGTGAAACTATAATCCCAAAGTCACGTGGTATACGGTAATGAAAGAATATACAAGTGATAAGAACGGTCGATTCTGTTTGCGATTTCAATCCAAAGGCAAACGCGGTTAGAGCTTACGATTGCATTGCGAAAATCAAGTAAAATACTTCATTCGAATTTGAGGCACAGATAAAAATAGTGAACTTATTGTATGTAAAAGATAGTTTCAGTTAGTTCTTTTAATTTTGTAATTAAGCTATAGATAGGTACGTTTAGTTTGTAGTGTCTCCTCACAGGGTTGTACCCGGATTCTAAAAACTGGATTTACAAAACTGCATTACGTAAATGTATAATTGTAATCAGAAATAAACATTTTGTAGTGTTCGTTTTGTAGACACAATGTCTTGTAAACATAAAAACATGGATGTATGCACTATTAATTTCTTTTTGAAACTCTTGTGAAACCGAATTTGTTCACTTTAAGAGAGGGATAAACTTTTCGGTAACGAAGCCTATTTTTAAACACTAACCTAACTTAATTAGACGTAATTAGTTAATTAGCTGGCTGACAGGGGTGTGAATCCGATGGTCCAGATTGTGAGCGTAGGGTGCGTGGCTGAGATAAGGGGGCTGCAGGGGGCGGTCGTACGGGGCTACGGTAGGTGTGTTTCTGGGCGTGCTAAATGTCATTATGAGCGCGACGGCGACAGGCGGAATTGCTCATAAATGCCTGAACAACTCATCGGATGCAATGTAAATGAACGGAAGACGCAGAAAACAGAATCCGATTGCCGCGCGCACTTCATGCATAATTAGACACTGCCTCTGTTTTGGCTCCTAGCGTTTGGAGGAAGATGGAGCATTTGGAAGTTATGGGAGAACAAGGGAGAGGGTGTGTGTGTGCTTGTGTTTGTGTGCTTATGCATGTGTGTGTATGTGTATATATGTGTGTGTGCGTGTGAGTGTGTGTGTGTGAGTGTGTATGTATGTGGGTGTGTGTGGTGTGTGTACGCGTGTATTTCAAGTGATGCAGATGGTTTTAAAGAATTCGTTCTCAAAGCTATATTGTTCTAAAAGTTTTGTAATTTTGTAACGTTATAACTGAAATATACAGGTCGTTCCATCATATATCGGATTGTGATCAACTCGACAGCCAGACAAACAACGTAATGTGAGTTTGGGAATTATCCGGAGAGGATTTACTTTGTACTTTTCTGGTGTTATGCGCGTCATAAATGTTTTGCCCCAAAAGTTTTCCGAAAGTCTCCAATTCAACGCTGATCTGAAGTGTCCTGGTAAAGCTACGCCTCATTAACGCCTTGGTGCAACAGGTGCGCCTCCGTGTTATCGTGTGTCGGAATCTTCCGATAGAAGAACTCCAGCAGAGTCCCCCACCTGTCGGCTATCGGGCGCTGATACAGTAATCCGCCTTAATACAGTAATTGGCGCAGTCGCAAAGGAAATCCGAAAATGGGCTCGATTCGCGTACTCAAATGACCGTGACCAATTATGACACACCGTTTGGGGACAAGTGGGCCGGAAAACAAGGGGTTAATTGGCTACGGTAGGCGATGGACGGAGGAACTACATGAGCATACAAGCCAACGGCACAATCGGAAGAGAGAACAAGGTGTGAAATAGTTCAGCCCCTCAGAGAGATTTCCTCTTTCCAGTAACCTATTTCTTCCCGTTCCCTCCTTCGCCTTTATAAAGCCTCATTTTCCGCGTCGGCGCGTGTTCGTTGATTAGTTGAACTCTTCTTTTAAATATTTAGTGGACTGATTCATGACTATTCATCTCTAATTGAGCAAATCCACCCTTAATTTCTTCAACTCTAATTGAGCAAAAAGTTTTTGTTCGTTGCGGGATGATTACTTCGAACAAATCAGGCACATTCACACGCACAGAACACGCCTACGGTAGGTGATGGATGGGGGCAATTAGAAGTGATCGATACCTGGATACGGTAATTAGCCGTAGAACAAGAGGGATGATTCTTATCTTAGACAGAATCAAGATAGGAGGTATTTGATCCGAGAGCCTCGCTTGGGCTAAGGGTTGACTTATAGACAATGAGGGGTAGGCCCAGTTAAATTCTTAACTACCTTAAGGCTCTTAAGGTATTAAGAAGTGAGCTAAGGAGACGTCACCTGTGGAGAATGGCTGCGGAGACAAAGTGAGTTAGAGCCCGGATAACTGGGTCCGAATGAAGTTGTCCGACAACGAATTGCTTCTTTCGCCCGACACCCGCTAATCTGCTTATCCGTTTTGTTCCACTTAAGCCCTTATTAGGGACAGAAGACACGTTAACGCGATAAGGAGGAGGGCGCACGGAATGGGAGGGACTCACCTGGGGAGGGGAGGAGACGGCGAGAGACGCTCTGAAAGAGAAACGTTAGATTAGAAGGCAGATTTTTAAAAGACAGTATGGAACAAGAAGAACAAGTACTGGCAGCCCCATCACCAGCCATAGTTATTACGAGAATGGCCGGCCCTCTGGGCGAAACGGGCCGGACGGGCCGGGCCGTGAAAAGCGTCGGTCCGGTTTGTAAACTTGACAAATCTAAATTTCTTTTATTCGCTGTTTTAGCTTCTAACTGTCGTCAAACGAGCATCCTGCCAAAAAACGGCCTTAATGCAGCAGCCGTGCGATACTCAGGCGGAAATTGCGTGCGAGCAGCCGAGGCTCGTTTGGCGAGAAATTTTAAAATTTAATATTTGAAAATAATTCTAGTTAGCAAAAATGAAGAGCCCCGACCGGGATCGAACCTTGGTCGCGGGTGTGACAGATTGACATGGGTAACCAAATTAAAAAGTGTAATGGCATATGAAAATCACATTTTCAAACATTTGGGGGAACACTGAATCTTCATCTTGACCTGAAATACACATTACAGTGTGAAAAATCTTGCGGGTTTTCATGCCTTTAAAAAACCCGAAACATTAGTAGATCCCATTTATACAAAATTAGTGGCGACTGTGTTGCCAGGTTTATGGCAGATTATAGCTGTTTGCGCATCGAATGAGCGTTAGATAAGAAGTCTCCGGTTCGCTACAGTACCCCCTCTCCCACCGTAGCTCTTTTCGCTTCAGGATCCAAAAGCGGGCGTTGTACACTATGTACACAGGGATAATGGGCGCAAATTGAGGAAATATATCATTGCGCTGCTCTATTAGACATATTTGGGCATTACGCGAGAGCGCCCACCGAGGGGAAACATTGCCCAATTGGAGCGTTTAGGCCGACGGCCGGAGAAACAAAAGGGAGGAATTATGGAAAACGGAGGCTAAAAGATTTATTAGATTGAAGGAGGCTTTATCTGATTTTAGAGAAATCTGCCAAAGTTTTCTAGGAAGTGTTCCCAATCTGTGAACGTGAGGTTTTCTATTTAAATTAGTTCCTTTGAAAGAATTTACATTGAATAGGTTTTGATAATTAGAATTTTAATATGGAGTAAAAGGAAAGTGCGATAATTAAATCTTTCCGCCAGCCTCCTCCGCACTTTTGTGCTAAAATATTGCAAATTATAAAAAGACTATAAACAAGGAAGAGCCATTTATACTTCGTTACGAAGTATGAAAACGAGATGTAAGTGACTACGAAAACCTTAAGTTTGGTTTTAACGACAACAAGGTTCTAAAGATGATCCTCATAACTAATAATGGGTTCGCTTAACGCCTTAGTGGTGTGATATGTAAGGCATTAGTGGTTTTAAGGACTCTAAGGCTCTAATGGTCTTAGTGTTTTAAAGGTCTTTCTAGTTACTCATGTGATGCGTTAAGGGCTTAGTGGTGTGATATGTAAGACCAGTAGGTTCTTGGTTAAATGCCTTAGAGTTGTTGTGCCTAAGAATCCTAAGGGACAAAGATATGAATCACAAATGTTTTGAGATTTTCTGTCCCTAGATTCCAAAATAGCTTCTCCTAAGCTGTGTTATACATAAGGTTCCTAAAACATGTTCCCTAACGATACCTTTGGGAACGGTAAATACACCTTAGGCGTGTGTTCCCTAACGGGGTTAAGGGTCGTTAGGAGAAAAAGTTGTGTGTCGCATGGGTATAGGGGTTTTGTATTCTTAATGTCCGCGTTATACATAAGGTTCTTAGAAGGTAACCCAAAGCACCTTAGGCATATGATCCCTAACTCTCTTAAGAGTGTTATATGTAATGTTAAGGTGCTTAAATGTGAGAGAGCGCCTGAGGTTACCTGCCTGGCGGACGGCATTCAGTCGACTGGGGTCATTAAGGGATGGCGGCGATTGTTAGTGAGACGTCTAAGTCGGCTCCGGCCAAAAATGGCCGCGCGCGGCTTAAATCAACTGGAAAATATGTCGGATAATTCCCTTTAATTACTCATATTTGCAAACACGCGACTTTAGCGGCGGCCGAGAGGGTTACGGTAGCCGAAGTGAGTTAGAAAGGGTGTGGAGGAGGGAACAACAGAGGAGATGACCCTTGACAAGACCTATCCCATTGCTTTTTCCACACTAAGACTTTTGCGTCGGCGCGATGGACTGCCAAAGGAGAGGCGTTTTTGAGGCGACGACAAAGATGGGAGCGAGGGGTACGGTAGGAGAGGGGTGGATGTACCAATTAGGCCTTTTTACAGGACCTAATGCGACGGGCGCCGAGTTGTCGCTGGCCCGTCGCCGCGGAGACTGCCGTTTGAAGAGAGAGATGGACGGCCATACGACAAACGGCTACGGGAATAGAGGTAGGTAAGGGCTGGGATGGGAGGGGGATGATTCGTACGAAAAGAAGGGAGACACCTGGGGAGGTGATAGGGCGGGCGGCCATAGGAACCAGCTCTTTGCCGTTCATGTCAATACGCTGTTAATAGAACATTCTGGTAGTTACATCTGAATCCTTTCGTTATAACAGAGGCCACGCACATCAACGGCCTCACACACAGTGCTAATAGTAAAGAGTCAGCAGTGAGCACAGGCACAGTGGCTGGCATTTAGAATATTTCGTATTAAAGGGACAGTTTCACTTAATTTTTGATCAGATACGATCGGAAATTATGCGAATCAACTATGCTAAATTGTCTCGCACTCTCTTCATTTTCAGAGATATCTGATCCAATAAAAATAAACCGCTTCCATTAGAATGACTTGTAAATGACGGAAACGCTGGGCGTACTGGCCGTCTACAAATCTGTAGACGGAGACCCGTTTTGACGATTTTGAAGTGTATTTTCTCGAAAACGGTAAATTTGCGATCCATGGTCATATATATTTTGATGATCAATTGATTTTGATGATTTATGTCTCTTAATCTATACAAAGTTTAAAAACCCTTTCTGTAAAATACATTCCCAGAGCCGAAACATGGCGTGCCCTGAAACCGTTATAGAGCCCTGTATGAGCTACTTCGAAATGTGCTTTTAAGCTGAAAGGACGGCACTTTGTTTTGAACTTTTTCAAACAGTCAAAAGACTACTTTAACAAGCACCTTGCTCCCTATCTGCTATGCCCTGTGTTGCTATGCCTTTTGTGGTCTCCTCGACCCTCGTCCTCCCAGCGCGGCTCCTTCGCGGCAATCTGCGGGCGTATCATAATGCGGACGGACAAGCGGGATTACCATAATTGAGCGGCAATAAGGCAAGACGTTCTGTCAAACGGACAAAGTCCGAAACGACGGCCGTTTCCTCCGCTACGGTGGACGCTAATTGACGGCTCGGTTAATCGCGGAATGGCTCAAGGAACTCTGGAACAAAGTAAAAGTACGGGGAGTTGTGGAGACGGTCTCTCATTCTTCACAGTGTCGCTCAAAAGACTTGAACTTGAAGCTCTGACCTAATTTCTAAAAATCTCCACCGTGTTTTGATAAGACCTTGGGTACAGTGTGGAAAGTGTGGATTGAAGATGATAGTCTGCATTGATTCGTTGGGCAAATAGTGTGAATCAGGCGATTTAGGGCGAGGCTGCGACGACAAAGAGCGCGGCTCATGAGGCGCAAAAGTCGTTAGCAGGTGCTAATTCTGTCCAAGTGGGTCAGCTTTGAACAACCGAAGCCAATGGGCCGAACAGATGACACCTGCACGCAAAAAGTTCAATTAGCGGAAGGAGAGGGACCGTTAGGCACAGGTGGAAGACGCGGAAAGGAGAGGGTGTCACGGAACATATGGGACAAGGCACGTTTTCAACGATCACCTCTCAATCGTGAAACAGTGATGGTTTTTCAAAAGATTTTTTGTCGAAACGGTACAGTTGTTCAAACTAGAGTGAGAGTGTCTTAGCGACAGGGATGTTCAATTCAGCGCGTTTGCGGTCCATAAAGTGTTCTTTTCGAATTCAGGACCAAACATAGTTCTCAAATGACGGGCCGGCCCGGGCGGGGCCAAAACGGGCCGGGTCGGGCCGGGCCGAGAAAAGTGTCGGCCCTGCCCGGCCCGTTTCGGCCCGGTTTGTAAACTTGTCAAATTATATTTTCTTTACATCGTTAAATATGCTTACATAAATTTTTTCAAACCTTACAAACGCTTTCATAATACTTCTATTACATATTTGAACTAAATCTAAGTTAGCAAAATTAAGTGTCTCGACCGGGATCGAACCTTGATCGCGTGGGTGACAGTTTGACTAGGTGGTCCGAGTAGACGGGCCGGGCCAGGCCAAGTCGGCCCGGCCCGGGCAAGGCCGAGGAATTTTTTCAAGTCGGCCCGGCCCGTGAGAACTATGGAACCAAAGAAGGCTGGAAAGATGCAAAATTGGAAAACCATTAAAAAAATAAATAAATCAACGTTGAAACATTCAAGCGGAGAGGTTTTTCGAGGTTAGTATATCCATCGTTCTAGAAATAAAATTTGCAACATATATATTTTGTAAATTTCAAGTTTGAAATTTGAGGGTGAAACACTTTGTGGCCTGCCGTAACCCGGGTCAAAAAATCGAAGTCGAGCTAATAGATTCAGAATAAGATTTTTAAATCATATGAAAGTTGTAGCCAACTTTGGAGCGCAACCTATTTTTCCTAAGACAGAGACGGCGTCGTAATTTAAAAAGTTGCTTGTATTTAGTGACGAAACCTCCATGTTTCTAATCGGAATGAAATAAAGAAAAGCTGATTAATAATCTTGCGAAATAAGGAAAATACAGCCAAGAATGCATGCCGTAAGAGCTACTTTGATTTGATAGACGCTTTGTCATCAATGTCAACAATTAGTCACTTTAGGCCTTATTGCCCTTATTTCTTAATTTCTCGTTGGGAGTGTGATCTGTGGCCTTCTGAGACTCTGTTGCATAAAAAGTGTGATAGTTGGAAGGAAATGCCGGAAACGAGAGATAAGGTGGGAATGCCTGGTTGACCGAGGCGTTAAGGGATTAGTCACATTCACGGCTGATAAAGGCCGGGGAAAAACACTGGGAGGAGCAGTCAAAAGAGGAAGAGAGGGGTTAGAGAGAGAGAGAGAGAGAGAGAGAGAGAGAGAGAGAGGCGAATAGCAGAGGAGAGACGAAGGAGATGAGTCAGGAACGCCTACTCCACAATGGAATCATTGCGACGCCACGTCAGACGGTCAACTTTAATTTGATTTTTAATCGGCGGACGGCGATTGGTGACGTTTCATGAGAATATTAAGAAAAATAGAAACAAAACCATCTGAAGGTTAGCCAGGGAAACGTTCAGGGTTCTTCGTATGTAATGTTTCATCTTGAATATAGAAATGTGTAATTTCATAATGAAAGACATTTGAAGACAGTGTGTAGGAGTGCGACGTAAACGAAACGACGCCCCGACTCGTGAGAAATGTTTTTGATTGTAGCTTGTTTTCTAAGCCTTTGTGGATTTGGAAATTTCTGCATAAAATTTGTGTGTGTGTGTGTGTGTGTGTGTGTGTATGTGTGTGTGCGTGTGTGTGTGTGTGTGTGTGTGTGTGTGTGTGTGTGTGTGTGTGTGTGTGTGTGTGTGTGTGTGTGTGTGTGTGTGGGTGTGTGGGTGGGTGCGTGAGCGAAAGAAACCGAGACAGAGAAATTGTGAGAATAATCACTTCCTGTTGTTTTTATTAAATCTAAATCATCCGTGTTCACAATAACAAGGAATCCCATCAATTGCCCTGCCAGGTTTCTTCTCTTTCGCCTGACGAACCGTGCGCTGTACGACATTTCGTTTATTATCGCAACTCCATCGTCCGAACGAGAAAATTGCGCGCCCTTTCGACTGTGCAATCTGTGGGCTTTTCCCTGCTTCCTATAGAATTTCCAAGTGATTGGCGGAGGTCGGAAAATAAAGAGGAAGGCAGTAAACGGCGCTTATCGGGTCGTTGGGTGCCAAATAAAGGCGAGAGCCAAATTGAGTTATATCTCACGGCTAACATTAACATAATCTCGAGAGCTTAATTGAATTCCGTGGGCGGAGTCAGCCAATCGCAGGGGTGGTCCTTCAATTCAGAGAACTTTCGAGAGGGCTTCTGTAGGTACGGGCCATTCAGTTCATTTAGGGCCTTTTAAGGCACAAATTGAGGCCGGTTCACATGTCAAATGACGTAATTAGGGGCCACGTTGCGCCGATTTCCGCCTCTTGAACGAAGGCGCCGGCGAGGCGGTCGGGAAGTGGCAAATTGGGGAGGAAGAGGTCGAAGGGTGGGGCAGAGAGGGAGGGAAACGGAAGATTTGGGTAGATCAGACCAAAAATGAATTCAGGCCGTTTTACAATCCAAAGCCTTCACATTAAAACAATGTTTACCATATCAAAGCAGAAGCCTCAGGGAGTCATGAATTCAGCCTGTTCGACTCAAAATGTGCGTGCGTGCGTGCGTGTGTGCGCGTGCGTGTGCGTGTGTGTGTTTGTGTGTGTGTACTTGTGTGTGTGTTTGTGTGTGCGTGTGTGTGTCTGTGTGTGTGTGTGTGTGTGTGTGTGTGTGTGTGTGTGTGTGTGTGTGTGTGTATTCGCCCGTTTACAGTATAGCATTCGATTAAAGGCAGAGGCTCACGTAAAAAGAATAGGGGGACCTGTCCATGCTAATCTTAAAATCCTCTGCATTTCACCATTGAAAATGACACTCTCTCGCCTACGTTACGCTATGGACAGGTCCATTTTCATTTTCCTGGGCCTCTGCCTTTAAAGCAATTTTGCATTTGATCATGAATCGCAGACCGTGTGAACATACTCCCACGATCGTATTGGCTGTAAAAATTATTCCTTTTGAAGACGTCAACGATCGCGAATACAATAAAATCAGTAATTCAGCCGAATTATTGCAGCGGATGCCTTTCGCATCGAGCAGTGTGTCTCTATCGTAAAAGAAACAAAGGTCTTCTCGCATCCACGATTCCTTGCGTGTGTTGAACGTTGCATAACCGTCGTTCAGTGTCCGCCGACTCATTAAGTGAATCCGTCAGCGGCGGTCCTCCGTCGGCCGTGAAAAATGTGCCCACTCCCGGATTATAATGGCAGAATCGGTCGACGGCGGCGGTTTCCCTGCGACAAATGGATGCGAAACAAAGACAGCCGGCTGCGAGGAAGGTTGCGTTCGGGAGGACGAGTGAAACACTTCGTTACATGTTAAACTTATTATATAAAATACGCGTCAAATGGGAAATTTAGTATCATAATATCTCATCAACTATACGGAACTATCGACGTTGATTGCCTTTTAAGGAAAATGTCTCAGCAATATAATTCACAAAAGAGGTCCAATGCGCAAAATTGTTGCTTTTGGCTTATTTTTCCCTAATCTCTCCATTCTGTGTAATCTCCACTTTTCATTCACAGGAAGATTTCTAGAAATCGCGGCGGGACCCAATGTAAAAAATATGTTTTATGGAAATCTGGCGCCGAAAGACATAAAGTTTGAATTAACTATAAGGTTTCTTTCATGTAAACTCATGTTTCTTTCATGTAAAAGTAAAAAAAATTGTCCGAAACCCATTGATTGTCGAAATGAAATTTGTGAAATTAGTTTGTTTTTCGTGTGTCTACCGTACCCCAGACAGCCGGCTGTCCTCTCATTAGCCCAATATAAGCAGTCAATTACGCAATTCCGCATTGTTCCTCGCATAATCACTTCCCGCTCTATTCATTAGTCCCGAAAACTTGGATTACGGTAGCCTAAGTGGCGAGGGATAAACGACAAACGCGGTTACGGTAATTACCGTCTAATCCCCGAGGCGAGGCCACAAACAGGCGTTTACGACAACGATGAACTCGAAGTTTAGGGCGGGAAACAACGAAGAAATGTGTCAATGGGGGACAAGTCATCACTTTAAAGGACTGTTTTACCATTGAAATTTCGACAGAATACTGTAACCGGAGACGTATACTGTACTCGTACGATGACGTTTTCCCATGGGCCATTTCCCACTCGAATTGCCTTCTTTCCGTCGGGAATTCGCAATTTCGTCTCGAGGGCGGGCCGAGATTCCAATAAACGTGGTAACAAATTTAATTACTAGCACTTGGTGCTGGAGATTAGGCCATTAGCACGCGAGACGGCTCTTATTAAACCGCCGAAGAACAAATTTCACGCGAATTCGCCAAAACAAGCGAACGGCCGAAGGGGGAAGGGGGTGTCCCAGGAAAAGGAAAATGTA
Organism: Oscheius myriophilus; assembly: GCA_964057215.1. Classification (NCBI taxonomy): domain Eukaryota; kingdom Metazoa; phylum Nematoda; class Chromadorea; order Rhabditida; family Rhabditidae; genus Oscheius; species Oscheius myriophilus. Next base: position 14,450,008 of record OZ059906.1, read on the forward strand.
GAGCAAATTTAAAGGAAGAGGCCCACGAAAATGAAAATGGACCTGTCCATGACATAACGTGGGTGAGAGTTTTTCATTTTCAATGGTGAAATACTGACATTGAGAGTTTTATGATTAACATGGACAGGCCCCCCTCTTCATTTTACGTGGGCCTCTGCCTTTAAACAGCAATTTGAAAATTGTAGTGAAACTTCAATGTGTGTGGGTGTACTAATAATGGTTGCCAACCGTTTAGTTTTGGAAGAAAAGACAACAGCTATTACCCACTACTCGGTTTTGAAACGGAAACATTGAAAGGTCAATACAAAAGCAATCAAACAGTAAAAACATATATTTTTAGTCGTAGAAGTCTAAAGTAAAATATATCTTCGTCTAAAAATGCTTTATAGCCTAGATATTTATCAAAATGATACATCGTTGTTCTTTGGTGGAAGGTGGCCTGATTAAAAGGGAAATGCCAAGTCCATTAGCCATTGCCTACAATTCTCAAAGGCCACACTCGATTGACCCGACTGTTTGCCCAGTACTCGTTGGCACGTAATCGCCAGAAACAGAATCCTTTCTTTCATCTACCGAGCACTTGACACGAATACCTGCACAGCGGGGGACTTCCGGTTCACGGCTAATGACTGCAATTACAACCACTTGCTACTTTGGAGGGAAAGAAGGGCTCTCGGGGAGATTTTAGCCAAGGCAAGGAAGGGAGAAATTCTTAGATACGTTCTTAGGATCAATCAAAATTCAACCATTTCATGACGAAAATATTCGAAAACCGGTCGTTTTGCCCACCTGTGTAGTGCAGTTGATTAGCATAGAGTAATGGGTGTCCTGTGCCGATTAATGCGATTACCGTCCG
>OZ059906.1:14458363-14460672 GCA_964057215.1 Oscheius myriophilus
AGACAGAGACAGAGACAGAGACAGAGACAGAGACAGAGACAGAGACAGAGACAGAGACAGAGACAGAGACAGAGACAGAGACAGAGACAGAGACAGAGACAGAGACAGAGACAGAGACAGAGACAGAGACAGAGACAGAGACAGAGACAGAGACAGAGACAGAGACAGAGACAGAGACAGAGACAGAGACAGAGACAGAGACAGAGACAGAGACAGAGACAGAGACAGAGACAGAGACAGAGACAGAGACAGAGACAGAGACAGAGACAGAGACAGAGACAGAGACAGAGACAGAGACAGAGACAGAGACAGAGACAGAGACAGAGACAGAGACAGAGACAGAGACAGAGACAGAGACAGAGACAGAGACAGAGACAGAGACAGAGACAGAGACAGAGACAGAGACAGAGACAGAGACAGAGACAGAGACAGAGACAGAGACAGAGACAGAGACAGAGACAGAGACAGAGACAGAGACAGAGACAGAGACAGAGACAGAGACAGAGACAGAGACAGAGACAGAGACAGAGACAGAGACAGAGACAGAGACAGAGACAGAGACAGAGACAGAGACAGAGACAGAGACAGAGACAGAGACAGAGACAGAGACAGAGACAGAGACAGAGACAGAGACAGAGACAGAGACAGAGACAGAGACAGAGACAGAGACAGAGACAGAGACAGAGACAGAGACAGAGACAGAGACAGAGACAGAGACAGAGACAGAGACAGAGACAGAGACAGAGACAGAGACAGAGACAGAGACAGAGACAGAGACAGAGACAGAGACAGAGACAGAGACAGAGACAGAGACAGAGACAGAGACAGAGACAGAGACAGAGACAGAGACAGAGACAGAGACAGAGACAGAGACAGAGACAGAGACAGAGACAGAGACAGAGACAGAGACAGAGACAGAGACAGAGACAGAGACAGAGACAGAGACAGAGACAGAGACAGAGACAGAGACAGAGACAGAGACAGAGACAGAGACAGAGACAGAGACAGAGACAGAGACAGAGACAGAGACAGAGACAGAGACAGAGACAGAGACAGAGACAGAGACAGAGACAGAGACAGAGACAGAGACAGAGACAGAGACAGAGACAGAGACAGAGACAGAGACAGAGACAGAGACAGAGACAGAGACAGAGACAGAGACAGAGACAGAGACAGAGACAGAGACAGAGACAGAGACAGAGACAGAGACAGAGACAGAGACAGAGACAGAGACAGAGACAGAGACAGAGACAGAGACAGAGACAGAGACAGAGACAGAGACAGAGACAGAGACAGAGACAGAGACAGAGACAGAGACAGAGACAGAGACAGAGACAGAGACAGAGACAGAGACAGAGACAGAGACAGAGACAGAGACAGAGACAGAGACAGAGACAGAGACAGAGACAGAGACAGAGACAGAGACAGAGACAGAGACAGAGACAGAGACAGAGACAGAGACAGAGACAGAGACAGAGACAGAGACAGAGACAGAGACAGAGACAGAGACAGAGACAGAGACAGAGACAGAGACAGAGACAGAGACAGAGACAGAGACAGAGACAGAGACAGAGACAGAGACAGAGACAGAGACAGAGACAGAGACAGAGACAGAGACAGAGACAGAGACAGAGACAGAGACAGAGACAGAGACAGAGACAGAGACAGAGACAGAGACAGAGACAGAGACAGAGACAGAGACAGAGACAGAGACAGAGACAGAGACAGAGACAGAGACAGAGACAGAGACAGAGACAGAGACAGAGACAGAGACAGAGACAGAGACAGAGACAGAGACAGAGACAGAGACAGAGACAGAGACAGAGACAGAGACAGAGACAGAGACAGAGACAGAGACAGAGACAGAGACAGAGACAGAGACAGAGACAGAGACAGAGACAGAGACAGAGACAGAGACAGAGACAGAGACAGAGACAGAGACAGAGACAGAGACAGAGACAGAGACAGAGACAGAGACAGAGACAGAGACAGAGACAGAGACAGAGACAGAGACAGAGACAGAGACAGAGACAGAGACAGAGACAGAGACAGAGACAGAGACAGAGACAGAGACAGAGACAGAGACAGAGACAGAGACAGAGACAGAGACAGAGACAGAGACAGAGACAGAGACAGAGACAGAGACAGAGACAGAGACAGAGACAGAGACAGAGACAGAGACAGAGACAGAGACAGAGACAGAGACAGAGACAGAGACAGAGACAGAGACAGAGACAGAGACAGAGACAGAGACAGAGACAGAGACAGAGACAGAGACAGAGACAGAGACAGAGACAGAGACAGAGACA